>JPYR01000191.1:97022-119490 GCA_000775305.1 Belgica antarctica
GAACTTTGCATTTTAAACTGACAAAATCGCTGCTGACAGGGAACACGCGAGTTTGATAATAAAATAATTACGAAATTAAGTGAAATGAAAAATCGCATAAATTTTCATTAAAATGGGAAACCGTAACGAGATTTTGCTTTGCTCTGCACAGGATTGTCAGAGGTAAAATAGAATTTAAATAAAAAAGTGTAGCAAAACTCGAGACATTTTTGAGTGAATTTTTCAAGCACTCGAATATTTGTGAATGCACACGAAAGCATTTTAAGGTGCACTCAATCGGAGTGCAAACTTTTGTGCTTTAGCTGGTTGTTGATCTGCTGCACTTGGAAGAACTTTGAGTTTATTCGGTACAAAGAAGAATTTTTGAAGAAAACAAAACAAATCGATCGGAAAAATTAGCGATTACGAAATAGCGAATAAAAATTATTCAACACGTGTAATAATTATGCGTTAAGATTTATAATGAAATTAACATCAAAAGCCACGAACAAGCAGTAACGAGCAATTCTTTATACAAATTTTATTGTAAATTTTTGTTTTGATTCGCCAGTAAGTCTCAACATAACTTTTATGTTTTTCACAGTTCAGTTGTCTCTGACAATTTCAATTTATGTTAACTACATCCATTAGTTCAATTAAAAGTTGGCAGCAACTTTCACACTTTTAAAATGCAGCGATCTCATTTATTCTTACAACATCTTTAACATCGCAACTTTGATGAACTTTCCATGAAATTTAAATTTAAAACTCTTCATTTCCATGATACATGCACATTGAAAACCACTTTTGCCTTACATTATTCAACGAATTTCCATATTCCTGAACCTGAAAATGCGATTAGCAGCTTTGAAAGTTTAAACCTTCAAAACAAAGCCGAAGCTTTCAAACCTACTGCCCCCAACCATTAGCAACCCGCATGTCATTCCTATAAAAACTCAAAAGTACCGAAGCACTTTTTAAATAAAAAAAATGAAAAAATTGCTTGGTTGTGTGACTGTGTAAGCTCGGATTCCTGCTGATGGAATTAATCGAAAATCGATTGAAGATGGGAAAGGAAAATCAGTAATTACTATTCAACTGAAACAGCAAAAGCGATAAATTTTTTATCTTAATCTTTTTTATTTTCAAAAAGATTATTTAATTGGCATATCAAACCAGAAAAGTAAGAAGAGTTGGTAAAACTTTTTCCAAACAGTAATTACCGTAAATTTTCATTACGAAAAATATCTACGAAAATTATGATGCTCTCGGATGGGAAATAATTACTTCAACAACTGCCGATTGTTAAGGGGAAAGCGTAAGAAAAACTTTCGGCATAAAATCCACAAAATAAATATGTCGCATATAAAAACGAGGTTCCGGGTGATGCGTTTGAGGGTTGCGTCAAGTTTCAAGCTGTGTTCGTGGCAATGAATTTTTATAATAAAACGAGAAAATGGAGAAAAGGATTATCACTGTTCTTTCTGAAATTCCGAAGCTCTCATTCCAGCACTAATTATCCGTCACGTATTATCCACTCATCCCCGCTACCCTTTCCATCCTCTGCCTTCAGAAATTCGGCATATAATTTCTGCAAACGAAGGCGGAAAATTCTTTCTCTGCTCGATCTCTCTTTTGTCGTGCGCTTTATTATCTAAACTACATTTAAAAATTCTTTCTTTTTACTCTAACGCAAGAGATAATGGCGCTTTTGTGGCGAAAGCAAATGAGACTTTCGGTGGAGCTGAGCATGAACATTTAAAATAACAATTGAAATCCTTTTATTTCCCGCTTCCATAGGAGAATCGTATTGTCATAGTTCCATTCCGTTTCAATGGTTAAATGTCATTGTATGATAATGGATTGTTCCCGGTCATGTACCAAGTGACAAAAAAGCTTGAATAATTTTTCCAAATTTTTGTCCTAGACACGAGCTTTTTCGTCCAATGCGTCACTTCATCTTCTGCTCGTATTGTAAAGAGAACAGAGAATAAAATGTTTCCTCTTCATCAAGCAATAAAGTTCTTTTTTCCATCTCAATGGGCACACATTTAGAAGCAGCAGAAATCAATTGTCCAGAGCCGGGAAAAAGTGATAACTGAAAGCATCGAAGAAAAGGGTTGCAATATGACGAACAATTACTTAAGGTCAGCACTTTCTGTGTTTGCAAGTTTTGTTGCAGATGTTTTTCAAAAGATGAATAATAAAATTTTATGTTTTTTCATGTTTTGTTTTTGTAAATTTGTCAACCATGATGAAGTTTATCGGTTTTTGAACCTAGGTAAAGTAAAGAGTTTGTAAACTTTCTTTAAAAATGTAAGATTTATAGATAAAAATATCTTAAAATTGTTTTCGACGGACTAAAGAGCTTTTTTTAACCTTCAATCTTTCTGAAAGTTGAAACCCGATAGCTTTCAATTAGATACAATCACAACAACAATCCATACAAAGATTGACTCTTGTTACATGAATCTTGTTTCCCTGGGTCGGAGATTTCGCCTACGCTTGTTTATTCAGCAATAAGCAACAGTCTTGATAACAAGCAACATTTTCCAACACAAACCACCTCAGGGCAGCCCTGTACTATCCCAAACCCGAGACGAGAAAGTGAAGCAGTCAAGATAGAAAATATATTTAGTTAAACAAAATGTTATAAATTAAAGGAAATTAAAAATTTGATTCAGGAAATTATTTTGCTGTGTGCGGAAAAAGGGCGAAAAAGACCAAAGAGAGAGAACAAAAAATCCTTTTCATAAATGATGTCTGATAGACCAACGAGCGCTGCAAAAAACAGAAATAATGACCATTTAATTTCGCTAGGTCGGGTAAACGATAAAATATTGACAAGAAAATGATTCATTGAAAAATACTTCTATGCTTAGCCTTATAGTATGGTTTTAATGAACTTTCCAGTTCCGAGTCGGTTTTTGTTCTCTCATGGAGATTGATTTCATGAAGAAATCGGTTTTTATTGTGTAATCGATGAGTACAAAATTTGATGAAATTAATAACGAAGGAAAAATTCGAAACGGTGGGCGGAGACGATGATGAGATTGGAAGGAAATGCTAACGGTTTACGGGAATTAAGTTGTTTGGATGATTTTTTTTCCCTTCTCGAGCTATTTTTTGAAACAACGTAGGAGAAGAAGCGGAGAAAAAGTCGAAGCCAAACAATGATTAATGTGATATTGATTGAAGTGAATTTATGGTGCAAATTTCGCACTAATGGTTCGTGGTGAATTAAAATGTTTTTGTATTGTTACCCTGATTTTCTTCAGCAGAGAAGGGTGATTGTGATGTCAGTGAGCGTCACATTGATAGCGAGACGAACTTGTCTTTTCGCGGAGAAATTTTTCAAAAAACTTTGTTGCAGTCGGTCTAAGTGAAACGATTCAACATTTCTCAAGTCTACAGAGATGTCGCGAGAAGAAGAACAAAGCGGTAAGTTATCGAGGGAAATTTATGTTGATGGTGATTTCAATTGTGTTGAACATAAACATTTCGCCTTTCGGGGAGAGTGTTTGATGACTTCTAACGACTGTGCTTGTTGGAAATTTCATTATCTTTAAGAGAAATGTTCTAAAGCATCAACATGGCACTTGGAATGTCTTCCGTGGCCGTCGTTAAATGCGAGAAAAACGGTTTTTAAGAAATCACAGCTTTAACTTAATTTTCCCAAAGCACGACAATGTTAGAACTGAATTTTATACGAGCCGATTCACCTTTAAAACTCAACGATTAAGTCCTGGCTATTTACTCGAAAACTTTCGGAAGTTTTTTGTAAATATTTGAACGAAAAGGTCGAAAAAAGATTCTCTGAAATGTCTTTCATGTTGATCTGTGATGCATAAAACATCCACAGGGTCTGCCTGATCCCTGAAATAAGTTGAGAATTATTCATTTTATTTAAAACTATCTTCTCTTTCTGAGTTCTCTTCTTCGGGATTTTTTATGACAACTTTGAATCATTTCATTATTCAAATATTTATTGAAATTTGCATTTAAATTTGATTTTGATTAGTCGTATCTGTTCACATGGACGATCCGTTCCACGGGACACTTTTCATGCGTCATGTCGGATGCTAGCTAATTTTATAACACAATTGGAAATTAAACACTTCTAATTGTATTAAATCATGAGAAAGTTGCCAGCCTAGTGAAACTTCAATAAAGCTCATTAGCTTAGTGGTTTCAGTGATAATTAATAATTAATTAGTCAGTCATTTGTGACTGATTGAAATGACCATGACAGCTGGGATTGAGTTACCAGAGAACAATCCACGCTGTTAAACAATGTTTGACTTGAACAAATTACTCTCGTTACAATCCCTTGAACAGAACATTGAAGTTTATGGATTAAAAATTCAGATTTCTTAATTAAAGCTTGGTGTCGACGAAAATTGCTTCTCAGTTTTTGTATACTTTGAAACCTAATTAAGAGAGAAAATTTGTTTTAAAAATTATTCAGTGGCATTGAAAGCTTTCTTAAGATTTCCTTAACTTCAAAGTTTTTGTGACAATATTTACTAAGAAAACCTTAATTAAATTTGGTATTGTCTACGCCACTGTTGCTTTTGCGCACGTAACTTGACTAGCTAGAAGTTCGAGAAAATTTAATTCGTATACTTTGCAGCAAGTTCAGCGAGAAAATTCAGTAGCAACAATCAAATATCATAAGATATTCCGATTCAAGTTTGAATTTTTTTATTGCTAATGCATGATAACTATGAAATTATTATGTTTTCCCATGCTAACCAAGCTCGCACAGACTGCATTCGGGATGCGGATTAATATAGACAATATGAATTTTCGTTTTAGTTCCTTGAAAGTGCTTAATACGTGACTCGATTATACGCTTTTTGGATTTTCTCTCTTCTCTACGATGGTTAAGAGAGTTTGTCAGAATTAAGAACAGCTAGTTTCTTTTGTTATTTTTGTCCTTTTCAGAAGCAGCGAGAAAGCTTTTTTAATGCAGCATAGCCGAGTAAAAAAATAAGCTCCGGATTTGTGTTATTCGGGATTGCTGTTTACAGAAGCAGGTTATTAAATTGGTACGACAACAACACACTTTGTCATTTTTCAATCATGGTAATAAGAAATTTGGGAACTTAAACCACGACAGCTTTTCGGTGCTTGGTAAAGAGAAGGTTTTGACAAAAATCCAAAACTGCTAGATTCCAGATAATCCAAATTAAAGGAATCTTGAAATCTTTGAACTTTCTGAAATCTTTTTTCATTTACTTCTTATGCTTCGAAAGTAGAAGAATTTGTCAGGAATATTCGTTTTCCCGAAAGCAGAAATTTTGAACATTCAGAAGTGAATGATCAAAAGTGATGTCAACAAAAATCTTTCTTTCAAAAATTTGTTTCAACCTTTCGTTGGTTTATAAAACCAGATGAAAAGACATCATAATCATCAGGCAGGGGAAGGGGTAGGAGGTTTCATCCTCCCACAAGTGTGACTGAAGCAAGAAGCTCCGCTTCGCCCCCTTTAGCCGTCAACTGAAGATTGACGACTAGTTTTAAGTCTTTCGTTTGTCACTCACCTTCATAGAAACGAAAAAAACGAGGCATAAATATCAATTTCTCTCGAGAACTTCAGAAGGTCGTGAATTTTCTGTTTCATAAGGTCTAGGTCATTCAGGTATGCCTTTCCGAAGACATTTTATCTTGCAATTTGCAATCTTAGCGCCTGACACGTTGTTAGTAGGTGTTTAACATCTTCTTGGTGAGCTCTACAGAATCTGCATTTATCGGTTGTAATTTTTATTGATTCTGAATAGGTTGTCAGTAATCCTGTGGTCACTCTGATGTCTTTTCTTGATAGCTGAAGAAGCTTCGTATGTCTATCGGATTGAGAACCGTTGAACAGAAGTTTCGAGTGCTCTAGTGCACTGTGCTTTATCCATTCCGCCTGGCAAGTCTCAATAGTTTTTTTTTTTATTTTAGCATCCCAGGAAGTTTTGGTAGTTGGTAAGCGATTGTCAATTGATGTTTTGTTCGTTGCCTCTCGAGCTAGGCTGTCCGCCTTTTCACAACCTCCTTATACAGATAAAAATACATTTGAAATAAATCTTTTAGGTTTGTATACGTCAATAAAATTTTCACCCCACGAACACCGAATTAAAACTTGAACTAAGAACGTACGAAGCATCCAAATCTGTGGAAATATTTTCCCCGATATTTTGTTCACAGAGAATGTGCAGAGTTTATGTGCAAAACCAGTTCAATAGACAAATAAACATTTATCATAAAAGTCATACAATATCTCTTCTGTTTATTGTAGATGAACATATTATAAGTCGACGCTAAGAGTCAAAGTGAAATTCTTGGGAAACTGTCCCCCATCTGTGGCTCATTCGTTCACAATTTAAGCTTCACAATAAATGTGTGAAAAATTTATGGTAACATGTGTTTGTCAGCAAGGAGAAATGAGCGGGGGGAAGATAAAGAAAAATCACTGAATTGGAACCTCTGCGATAAACAAAATTTTCTTCTGAATGATACTTTCGTCTCTCTGTGCATGCTACACTGTTGTCGCTGCTATTCCCCTATGTCGGAGATAGAAGCTTGAATAATTTTAGCATCATTTGCTGCAAGGAAAAGCAGGCAAAGGACGGAGTGAAGACAAATTTAAATTATTAAAGAGATCTTTGGGGCTTCATAACATTTCTTGACACTGCAGAATGTCGTTCAAAGCATTGTGATCTCGAAGTGAGTTTAAAAAAATTCGCAAATCCTTCCGCCCGGGTGAATGATTCGAGAAAATGTTCGGAAATACATTTTTCTGCATGATTTTCCTGCTTTCCCACGACGACACTACAAACACCTTCACAAAAGCAACAACACGATGCAAAACAAGTGATTAAATCAACTTTTTGAACATAATCTGAGTGAGATTTAAATAAATTGAAAACTTTATGGATTTTCTTGACTCACTCTGCACACTTTGCTTGATTTTTTGATGAAGCTGTTAAATGATTTTGTTCTTCACCAAAAGCAAGTCGTAACGAGTAAGACAGAGCAGCGCATGAAGAAACATTCTCAAGCAATTGAAATCATTTTTGATGTCATAATAATAAGCATCTGTTACTAATGCACGTTGTAATCAAAATAACATCCTTCATGTCTTCTTCTCTTCGCTTCTTCTTCCACTGCCGCTTCCTTCATGAAGAGAAATTTTTTATTGTCGAAAATGAAAAAGTTTTTCGCTTTGGATTCTTTTCTATTTTTCCCAAACCCGGCGGGATATTTTCCAGGCTTAGCGCCTATGGAAGCTTTTAATTTTGCATTAAACAATTTACTTTTTCCAAGTTTGATTCTTTGTAGATAAAGGCATGAAAAATATGTTTTAAGATTATGTCGAGTCAATTAGGTTTCAGCGAAAAACATCTTTTTGTCAAAATATCAGTTGAATTTGATGAAAAATTGACTAAATTTATTGAAGGCAAGGATTTTTAGAAATGAAATTTCAACATCATGCAATGAATGACAGAAATCTAGAAGGTTTGATGTACCGTTTAAGAACTGAAGAACTTATCTGATGTGAATTGAAGTAAGAAGACCATCGAAATTTACAGTGAAAGCTAAGGTATCTAGGTAAGCAAAGACATGTGTAAAACAAATACGATCTCGATACATAAAGTATAAAACAATTTTATTCAATCTTGTTTTGAACCTGAATATCTTCTAATTTAATTTTCGATAGTCTTCTAAGATCAATTCACAGCAAATAAGTCTTTCAGTTTATAAACTTTACCTCAACCCTTCTAAATTGTTGTCATCCTTGCATAATATTGAAATTTATTTCTATCTCAGTTAAGGTGCTTTACTGACAAAGCACACCCCTTTTTTTGAAGAACCACGAAATTTAGCGACTTGACTTCTTCATTAAAAGAAGCAAAAGATTATTTGATTTCTTTCAATGAAGACGTGAAGTCGCTAAGTTTCGTGGTTCAGAGAAGGGTTTTTCATTGTCATCAAGCACCGTAACCCTAAACAGTCAGTGCTACCGATGTTTTGATAATTTTTGAATTAAAATCCAACTAGTTTTCTTTGCACTGCACAATTTAATCATCAAACTTATGCTCTGTCACTTATTTTACAAGCACCAGTGTTCCAACAACAAACCTTTCAATTACAAAGTTTAAAGCAAATCAGTGATCGAAGGCTCAAGGAAACAAATTATCAAAGCTTTCACTTATTACAAAATGACAATAACCAAGATGGATCGTCTAATCAATCAACACATCTACCCCTTGAATTGCATAATGCCAGCAATTTGTTGGGGTTTGGGAAATGGTTGCATTATGTGTGCCTTCCAGACGTTCAATAATATCAATCTTCTTTTCTATTCTGGATGTGTGCTTCACTTCCAATCACTTTCAAGCATGGAAATTAAATATAAATTCCCATCGCAATTTGAAATAATTCGATATCATTTTTTTCGATAATGGTCCGTCCGAATTTTTTCTCTGGCGAATCGTAATAAATGTGGGGTTTAGAATCGGCTTAATGATAGTTTATGTCTGTATGCAGTGGTGTTTCGCCCTAACAGGAAAATATTAGTCGTATTAGGTGAGGGTATTACGAAAAATTAATTGGTTGCCTCAACTTCCTTTGTGACCTTTAAGCCTTTTGTTGAAACTCCTTTGGGTGGCCTTCGTATGGCTTTGCTACCGTTGAAAATGAAAATTAAATGTTTTCCATTCGGATATTTATGTTTCCGCATCACTGGCAATGGATTCGCTTCGATGCAATATAAATCAAACATGGTTCGACTTGACAGAAAAAAGTGCCAACGGTGTCTAAAAAATTTACGACAAAAGGTGGAAATATGCACTTAAAGTTTTGTTCTTGGAAGGCACATCGGAGTTTATTATTCATCCTGCTTTATTACATTAAGAATTTTTCTACTTTCAGAAATGATGGAAAATATTTCTGTTTACGTGTTTGTCCCGGAAAACGTGTCTGGAAATATGAAATTTGCTGATTGGACGTGAAAAATGGCGAATTTGAGTAAGTTGGAACGTCCAATCATCTTTACTTTCAATCGATTGTGTAATAAAACGTCGACAAATCATTTGAAAATTTGTCTCGGACGTTTGGTAGGACAATTTTAAGTCATAAAGCTACGAGTAATTCACTTTGTATGCGACATGGTGTCGTTTGCACTTTTCTTATTAAAACTTGGTTCAGTTTTTGTTTAAAAGTTCACGAACCCTTGTTCTGCTTTGTGAAGCAGCCAATCCATCATTTTGCTTACCCAGTATCCAATTTGTCCATGGTCTTGAAATTTCAACATATCTACGCTCGAGAAAGCATTGAACGCCAACAGGTGTGCGGTTAGGGAGATTGCCAATAAAGCTTTTCTGAATTCATAATTTTTCATTCGGAAATTTTTCTTTTAGAACCCCTCAAGTAGAAAACATAATAATCGACTGGAATTCACACCGTCTGGAAAAATATTGCAACCTCTCTCAAAAGTTATTTCAAAACTACACACAATTGAATTAAACTGCCCAAGACCTTTACGAAGTCCTTGTATCATGTCGCTTCCTTTTTAATAAAGGAAGACTAAAATATCGCCGCAAAGAATTTGGCAAGGAAGGGAAAGAAAAATGCGTAACGAGAAAAAATGTCCGAGCGGTGGAGAAGAAAGGCAACTGGCTGTACATAACAATGAACATTTTTCAAATTCTACTGCTGAAATGTGGCGCTGAACACTTTAAGGTACCATAAATCATTCCCTATAAATTATCATTTAGGATGATAATGTGTTTAGAAAACCAGAAACTTTTCTTTTGCTTCTCGCCAGCCTCTTAAATCTATCCCGTAAATATTCTTTGTCCATTCGCTTCGAGAAGATGTCATGCGGTAGTCTCTCGGAGTCTTTTGAGGGCTGCGTTTAATGGCTTACAAGTGAAATGGCCCCGCTTTGCCATAGCAAAACAGAAATTTATTGTTCACAGCGAAGGAGAGAAAGTTTTTTTCATTACAATTGGAATTGCGAGTTATTCGAAGGCATCCATGATCGTGAAGTGGAAGAAAATTGTTCTGAGAACAAGCGACGAAATGAAAATTAATCAAAAAGGCTTCAAAGAAACGAGTGTTGTCATACTCTAGATAAGTACTACTTTGATCTTTTGATGAAAATTTTTGTTAGAAAATCTGTTTGTACTCAGTTTTTTTTTGATATTTGGTAATTGAAAGTTGTTTTTTCAGTCTTCGTTTTTTGACTGCTGTAGTCTTTTTAGGACTCGAACTTACAGCATAATTTAGCCAAATGTGCCAAGTGTAGATTTAAACAAAATGACTTGACTTAAGTCTACTTTTGACTTGACTAAGGTTTACTGTTGACTTGACTTGAGTATACAGTTGAATTAGTTGAGTCTACTGTTGACGTGACTGAAGTCTACTGTTGGCAAACCTTGAGTCTACTGTTTACTTCACTAGAGTCTACTGCTATTTGACTCCCACGTATTGTTGAAATTTAATTGTTACTTGAATTTACTTGGGTTCACTGTTGACATAGCTCAAGTTATTTGTTGACTTGATTTAAACCTACTTTTTAATCCTTCCGTTGACAAGACTGAAGTCTACTGTAAACTCGATCCGAGTGTAATTTTGACTTTATTCGGGTGTATAGTTGAATTGAATGAACTTGTTCATCACCTCAAATGCAGCAAAATCCCAGAAAAATCTATTGCAATGTCATCTGTTGACTGACAGACAAAAATATTTTCAAGGAAACTTCCATTATAAACTTTGATAAAAGTTGTTCTTAGAACGTATCATGACATCAAACACACGCATCTCCTTTAACATCAAATTATGAATAATAAAAAAGGTGAAAATTTTCAATTATTAAAATTGAATCTTGAAAGTGATAGCATCCCATGAGTCGCTATAATTTTTTTTCCAGCGCAATGACTCATTTCCACCTTTGTAATTATTAAAATTACTTCCGTCTCACATGTTTCACGCAGAATAAAAGGATTCGATGGTGCACAGGTTTTTTAATCTCCCTGATATCTCGAAAATGATGAAAAAGCTTTGCCTTGTGTTTCACTCTTTCGTTGAAGCGAAAACATCACGACGCTGTATTAAGTGAAATGGCTTTTGTCTTTATATCAGTGATCCATTAGGAATAAATGGATAAAAAATGGATATAATATTTCTTAATAACAAATCCTGGAATCTCTTACCCCACAACAGTTCGTGCATAGGAAGAGAAAACATGTTTTAGGCAGAAAAACCCAAAGAAGGGCACAAAGAACAAATGTATGGATAAAGTTTTCCCATTTTTCATAGTTCTGCGTTCTTATCGTTTGTTTTTATTTAAAAAATGACAATATCGTCTCAGGAAATTCTTTCAAGTCTTTGTTACATTCTCGTGCAAACCGAAATCCAAAAAAAACTACCAGAACATCAGCCATCGAATATATTCGAAAAGTTTATTTTAATAGCCGTGCGTGAATTTTTCATCAGACATTTAAGAAGGCATAAAAGACACGCCATCATATTTCTCCAGTCGAGAAATGGCTACTTAGTAGCTGAGAACAAACTTTTCTTACATTTTCTTCTTACTTTGCTTATGGTTTTTGTTTTTTTGTGTTCTTTCTTCTTGACTTTGAAAGAATCTGAGATACGTTTGAGGAGTTTCCATAGATAACGCATAGTGGCATAGATAGCAAAGTAATTACGCTAAAAACTCGCAGCTTCTTTATTAAAAAAAACTGCTAAACTTGAATCATAAAAAATGTGATAAAAGTCGAGAGTTTCCCTTGGAAATTCTTTTCAGCATTTTTTAAAGTCGATGGATTGCTAGAGTTTTATTATCTAGGACTGCACACTACTTGAAAACACTTTTTCCATTGCCGAAAAGAAGGCAATTTTGTAGATTTCTTTCTTACACGAGGGTGAGGGCAAAAGAAAGAAGCGTTTCAAAAAAGCTTCAACGTTAAAGTGTGTGAAATTTGACATCTGCTTCTTATTTTACATCTTTACGGCAGTAGAACATCCGTTGTTGTATGAAATATGAGTGCTTTTTGGTGTTATAATTCGTGTCAATAAGTATTTAATCATTCATGATTCGCTTTTCAAAAGATTTCTCGTGATTGGAGATTGTGTTGCTTGCTGACAAACGTTTACCGCATCGATTGATCATCGAAAATATTGAAACATGTTGTTCGTCATTTTCCGTGGGTAGCTTACCAGATTTTCATAAAATTAGGAAGTGTAAAATTTAATGATGCCCTTAATAAAGGTGAATTCATATGGTTACGGGCTTGAGTAGGCTCCAATCAACAGGGATTCTCATTAAAATTCGTGACACATTGTCAATGACAGCAATTTTTTCCTTAAAGTATAACATTTTAAGCTTCGATGTGAAAACATTTTTGTTGAGCAATTCGTGGAAAATTTAATATAAAAATTGTACGAGTCTTTAGAACGGATGTGAAATATCCTGAGAGAGACACACAAGTCTTGAAAACGTCTTGGAATTTACGGCTGGAAGTCAGAGTGCGCATAGCTTCGTGGAAAGATTTCGAATGTTCTCTCTCGAATGTCATGCAATGCAGCAATCTATCATGCTCGTGTTCTAGTCAGAAAATATTGTTTTTCAGTAGAGAGAACAAAGAAGAAGAAAAAAACAATCATGATTTGGGGAAACTTATTATGCACTGTGAAAAATACGCCTTTGCTATAGTTACTTTATTAGTTCGAAGCGAAGAATTTTCCGGACACGAAAATGCTAAGAAAAATAGAAAATCAATAAATTATCATAAAATGTAGAATTATCGTTTATATATTTACGCTTAAAGTCAGGGTGGAAGCTTAAACACGCACAACATGACACAATAAGCAAACTTTTGATGAAGTATTTATGAAGATACATGCCTCGCAATTAATATCAGACGTAATCTCATAAAGGTTACGAGAACGGAGAATCCGAACGAAACTTCTCCCTTCTCGATTTCTTTCTCTCCCTCATAATTACAGTTCTATGACAGGTATATTAAGCATAAATATCATATCTTTTCTACAGTATTGTTCCTTAGATGTTATTTTTTTGTATAATTCAACGTACAAAGATTCCGATTTGTTCCTAATTTAGAACAAACTTGACAAACTGTTAAGTATGTATCAACTTTTTTTCTTTTCCCTTAAGGTTGACACAAGACTGTAGTCTCGATCCGTTGGGTTAACAAATTTCACTTCAAGCCAGGAAAAACGATGAAACTGAAGCAACACAAAAACCGAGAATGTTTGTTCACTTTTTGTTCTTTTTCTTCTTCCTGAGGTTGTGTCTGTTGTTAATACTTTTTTCCATTTTTATCCGATAGTTGAAGAAGACAAGGCAATCTAGGCTTATGAAGAGAAGGGATTACTTTATTAGTTTTTGTGGGTGCTGTAAATAAATACGAAATAAAGAACCGACATTGGGATGGAAGAACTTTTGTTTGTCGTTGATCCAGTCCGATGTTTTGTTTCTGTTTCTCGATAATGGTCGACTTTGTTTCATTGGACAGAGAATAAATAACTTTAATTGTTCAATCATGTCAAGTAATTGGGGCAAGAAGCTATACTCGGTAGTTTGTTTACTTTGTGTTTAAAACAAAGTTTAGGATGATATTTTCATCAAAGATTTTCGCCGGATTTTCAGGTATTAAAAGATTTATAAACGTAAACGATGTATACCAATTTTTCAAAAAGATTTAAGATATAATCAACACAAGCTTTTTTCTAGTTGTGAACAATTTTTTGCAAATGTTTAGCTTTCAAAAATATATATTTGAGGGTTCTTGAGGCCTAGTCAAACAGTTGTACTTTTATTATTTCTGTATTCCAGATTTTAAAGTAAGTTGTATGATCGTAAACTTTTTTATTATTTACCAACTTAGCAACGGACCTTGTTAGTCACCACTTTAAAGATTATCTGCGTTTTATTTCTCTCGAAAAACTTTAAAACTAGAGAATTCAAATGAATTCGTTCGACTACCAAACCTCAAATTCAAACATTTCAACAGTTTTATTCGTCCTAGAAGTGGAGATGAGAGAAACGCTCAAGCCTCAAATGAATTCATTGCATTCTTGCGAGAGAGGTTTGGCAAAACGAGTCGGCCACACAGCACATAAAAGCATTGTCCGGCAAAACTTTTTGTTTTTGCGTAACAAATCAATCCAAATGAACCTGCGAAGTTTGAGATTTTCATTAATTGTTGAACATCTGCAAATCGACCTTGTTTGTAGCAAATTTTCAACTCTAAGTTTTCAGATTGAATTCTTGACATTTCTTGTTTGAACTTAAATATTTATGTTTAAACGGAACCATTTTCAATTTCCCCCAATCACATGACGCCTAAATTCCACAAATTTCTTGAAATTGAAGCCCTGCAAATATTTAATGAAGAAACTTCCTACTTTTCGGGCGTTTCGCTGGCAACAATCTATCAAGAATTTGTTTTCACGCCGAAACTTTATAAATACAAATTCACTTGTCAAACTAGAATTCTAATTACGTTTCGAGTCACTCGCACAGACACTGGCAAACATTTGTCTTCCATTCTTTACCATCTCGAGGAAGCGAAGAAAAGAAAACAAAAAATGCGAAAGCCAAGTTGAATGATTATCACAAAGACCAAATAACTCACCGCAACATCATCAATTTTGTCGTCATAAAAATGAGTAGTAAACATCTTTTTTGATTATAAAAAAAATTAATTGTCTAACTGAACAATAAATCATTTATCACCGCTTTTAATTAAAAGACGACGATGAGACGACACATACTGAAGCATAAACAAGGATGAAAAAGTTGCTGGCAATGATAACTAAAGAATGAGAGAAATCAACAACAGCCCAGAAAAAAATTGTTACGCAAAAATGGCAACAGTAATCGCTAATGATTTTTCGCCAGAAAGTGAAACGACAGAATTAGCAGCGGGCGGAGGGGACAAGAATGGAAACTTGCAGCGTATTTCTCGATTAAGCATGTAAATAACTTGATGATAACCTCATTCATCTCAAAGACCGTGCCTATCTGCGTCTTCATAGAGCGAATTCTTTTTTCTATCCATCAGTAAACAATGATGCGATGGCAGCACATAATAAATGTTTTGTCATTCCCATTTTTTCCTTAAATGTATTATAATCAACAGCAACATAGCGTCGCAAAATAAATTGTATTATGTGACAAAAAAATATCCGGCGAAGCGATAAGAAGAAATGTTGAGACATTTTGTGGAGAAACTAGTAGGAACAGAACACTTTGAAACAAGTAATCTTGGGATCCCTAAGCTCTGCTACTCATGTTAAACTGGTGAAACGATGCACATTCCTGACGAACGGCAGAAACAAAGGCGGTTTAGAGCTTATGACAGGGGTTGTCAGGAAGTTTTGTCAAAGTTTTAATAATGCACAGGAACAGTTGACTACGGCAATTCAAAGTTTTTGAGGTTCAACTTTAATTACTTCTCCCACTCAAAAACATCATCAATGAACCGCCCTTAAATATGCGGAAAGAAAAAATATTAAAAAAGTTTCACTTGCTTGTTACACAAAATATTTTCGAATGATTAATTGTTTTAAAGAAGGCTTCATGGTGAAATGTCGGGAAACAGAGGCATGGGAAAGAATTCTTCAAGTTTGTTGCTCGGTTCCTCGTCACATCGTTGTTTTCGAGTCTAAGAAAGTAGGAGAAAGTTATTATGGAGATATTGCAAGCATGTTTACCGAATCCATGAGAGAAAACTGAGTTTATTTTCATCACTTCAAGAGTGTTCCGATGTAGAGTTTTATAGAAGTTTAAACTTTCTTCCCTTAATCAATATTGTGAAAATCAATGAAAACTTCCTGCATCTGAAAACTCCGCCCGGGTGAACATCAGCCTTGTGATTTAGTATTATTTTCTTTAAATCATCATAAACTTTTGCATTTTCATGTTACAACTTTTGATTTCCCAGAAAGCTGCAGGCAGATTAAAGTCTCTTGAAACTTTCACCATCTTCACAGTCTCTCTGTGCATCGTGGTGAAAACAGCTAATACAATGATTTAAAAATAAACAATCGATAAGCACCAGAGATTGCAAAAGAGTGCTCTGATAAATAATCCACAAGTCCACAAGAAGGATTGGCAGAGGGAAAGTTGGCAAAATTCAAAAAAAAAATCTGTGTTCTAATAAATCAATATACCGACAACAAACTTTCAGTAGCGGTAATCTGGGTTTGAATTTGTGATGATCTTTGAGCAGAACAGAAGCTGCATCAAGTATTAGTGAATAAGTTTTCGCTTTGCTTGCGGTAAAGATCAGAGAAAAGTTGATTTGTTAACAAGTCTCAAGCAATAATTGATGAAAAATTGCTCAAACTGTGCGCAATTCGGGTAATTTTTGACTACCAAGAGTCCACAATCTGACCCTTAAAACAAATTTATTTCTTCGATTAAATTTCACTCAAAATTTCCAGATTGACAGAGTCTCTGGTGGGTAAAAAGTGTAAAAGAAAATCAACACACTTTCCCTTCAACCGAAACCTCTTTTCAGATGTCAACTGCAAGGATCTGATAATAAATCACTTAAAAGCGTTTTTTGCAAAGTGAATGAGTGCCGAAAACTTTGCGATAGGGGAGGGAAAAACGTGTTAAACATTTATTAACCAAAGTGGAAGAAATTACACTGAAACTTTGACGTTCGAGTGCACGAGCAAAGAAGTTGGTTCTGAATTTCGTCATCACTTCGTTATCATCATCGATGTCGAAGAGATTTATGGTTGTCGCTTTTTTTATTCTGTCTTCCACTCTCGGCATCGTTCCTTAACTAATTGAAATTTAATGACTGCTATCGTTCATTGAAATATCTCTTCGCTTCACTCTTGACACATTTTTTCTACGGACAACAAATTGTAATTTTTCTCCGAGAACCGTTGAATGTTACTAAGTGTTTATATCGAAGGAAGAAATTAGTTTTCCGGAAGGAAATGGCGGCTGTTTTGGAGGCTTGATACGCTTGTTTAGAGACGGCCACGGAGTTTAAAGTTAATGGAGAGGTTTTGTGGTTTATAAAAATTGTGAAATGGTTGATAGACTTTTAAAGACACGTTGAACAATTCGTTATATGTTGCAATACTTTTTAAGTTTGTATTACTAGAGTGCATTTGAAAAATTGATTCAAAGAACTATCTTCCATGACTTTCCATCGTACTTTGCATTGAAAATATTCCGTTACGTAACCTTGAAATTTGGTCAAAGTCAAATATTATACAGAATTGTCTTCCTAATGTTATTCTAGCCATTTAGAATATTGAAAATCGAAACTTTTTTCCGGCTTGTTTTCCCTATCACCATTCTCACAAATTACGTCAATTCGATTGACTTTTTCATGTTTAACTTCCGGTGACTCGAAAAAATTGCCCAAACTCGTCCCCATCTGACGTTAGTGTTTCTTGCCTTTATGCCCTTCAAGCTCAATAGGTTTTAAAGTGAACTCGGCCTTAGTCACTAGAGCAATGTCTGTTGATGCGAAGCTTCTGATTAATTTTCAGAAAAGGATCCTTTTCTGCATGATTTGGTTTCAAAAGGCTTTTCGCCCACATAGGTTGGATTTCTCGCTTGTTTTCTGCAGACAGTTACGGTAGCTTTAAAGGGCATTTTTTAACTACATTATCTAAGCACACACCGAGTGAGTGAGAGAGAAGCTTATCTACCGGCATATACCGATTCATATTCCTGCGGTAAATGGTTCTTTACGAATTTCATTTTATAATTTATGATCTCTTTTATGGCGCTCGCTCTGTCTCTCTTGCCCCCCATCCCATCAACTTTTTCCGTTCTTATCTCGCAACACAAAAGGCACACACATTCGGGCTGCCATATCTTCCGCCTCTTGTTTTATGGATACAAGGCATACAATTTTTTAACATAGATGAATAATAACGAAAGCCGTAAAATTTAATTAAGCATTAACTGAATAATCCTTTATTAATTCTTTTCCCTTTCGCTACGCCGATGTTTGCCATGCGATGCGAGGTGAGACGGTGGATTTAATGATTTTGCTCTGTTTTTATTATGTTACAAGAAGATAAAGCTTTTACAGCGTTGACTGATTGAACGTGCTGTGCGATTTGTCAAAATCTGCATCGTAAAAATTTGTGATTTGTCTGCTTGAAGGCGACGAAAGTTATTCTGTTAAGATTAGCAATTAAAATCTTAACCAAATTGATGCCAAGGGAACGTTGTAAAACGTCTTGCAATCCAGTTTCCACAACGACTGAACTTTAGGAAGTAAAACTGATATCTTAACAAACATCTTCAGTGCTGACTTTTCAATTTGTTGATGGCACAGTGTGGGCTGCAACGTTACAATATACAGAAAGCTACTCTGTGCTGCATAAAGAACACCAGGCAGTGCAGTGCTGCCATCTTTCATGATCCTTGCCTGTTATCTTTCGGCATTCTCTGGCAAACATTTATTTATCTGTTTCCCATTCCCATTTAGCTATTAGAACGAAAATGAACACTAGCAACCCAGGAATATCGTTTTAAATCCCATTTCAATCAAATAAGTTGGAAAAACGCTTTCATTCGGAAGAAACAGTGTTTTGAATATGTTCCCATGCACGTGCACACAACAGTGCAGTTGGGGAAGCAGAAACAGATATGATAACTACACATAAATTAAAGCGCAAATAATACCTTTCAAAGGCTTCCAAAAGGCTGATGCAAACGGAGACTTCACAAAAAACATGCTTGAGAAGCACTTTAGGCACTTCGTAAGTACCATGAAGATTCAAGATAAGCCTCAAAGCAATTTGCAGTTTGTTTAAATATTCATCCCCGGTACAAGGTTTTCAGTTGTGCAATAATAAATTATTGAAATCGGCGAGGTTGCAGCGATTGTGTTAAAATTCCGCGGGGAAGGTTCGTAAATTGTGTTGCAGCAAAACTGCAAGTATTTTGAAATGGATTCCAGCAAACTTTCTTTAGTGATGTTTTAAGTTTATCTGTTTCTGAACTGAATTTATTCCTTGTTGAAATTTTGTTAACATGACAAAAAATAATAGAGAATTATTGTTTCATGATGTTGATCAAAGTTTTCAAACCTACGGTCAACAATTTTGTCGTTTAAAAGTCGAAATTTTTTCAAAATTTCAGCCAAATTCGATTTTACACATTGAAAATTTTATAACAGGTGGTCAGCTTTTGTTTTAAATGTGTTTCAAAAATAATCAACTTTCACCAAGACGATATTAAAGCATCTCTGTTTGAATTTTTTTCTATTCCAATTGCTTCTCATTTCCTCTCTGAATGTGAAAACTTGCTACGTGCCTCCGAAAATTCTTAAGCAGCAAATAAATTTCCCCAAGCTTTTCAAAAACTTCCCCCGCCGGACTTTGAGATATAAAAGTAATAAACTGATATGAAATTAAACCCGCGGGGAAGTAAATTCGACGGAAAATTGTACAAACGGTTGTACAGCGACTGCATAAACCAGGAAGTAATTTCTTCTGAAGAGAACAGAACAATGTAAAAATTTAAATTCATATAGGAAGCAATCTCACTCGGAAAACACAAATAATATTCATCATAGAACATCCGCTTTTTTCGTACCTGGTTTTTATTACTTTTATCATTCTCTTTCTATTTTGCACAACCCTAGAGATCCCTGAAAATATCGGGAAAAAGACAACAAGAAATTTGGTTGTGAAAAAAACTGCTTCATTCACCTTGTAAAGTTCACCCGCACAGCAACAACCCCGATGGAAAAGTTATTTTTCCTATCTGCATAAAGTTTCAAGTGTTCTCGTGTGCCTTTTGGCTTTTTGCCGGCAGGAATTATAAAAAGATGAGGATTAAATACTCGAGAATGCAAACTGAGGCAATTTGCAATTATAAAATCATTTACTTTACGGAGAAAGCAAACTTTTACTTTCCATAAATGACTTTTAAACACTTTTTGTAGAAGTCAAACGAGGTTCTTGCACATTCGCTTTAGAAATAAGAAAATTTGCATGACGTTGCAAAAAACAGCTTATGAATACATGAATGTAAGCTGGGTAAATACTTTCCATGCAAAAAGTTCACAAGTTGAAGATTGTTCAATTAGAAGCTTTAAAGAGTTTTGCAGAAATTATATTTTGTTGCAGCAATTTGGGGTTTCTTTGATGGGAATAGAAAGCTTAACAGTTGCAACTAGTTGACTTGAGGGTATGTTCTGAACATTTGAAAAATCTCATTTAACAACAATTACATGTATATAAACAGTAGCAAACTTCAATTTTTTGCGAGTTTTTTCGTGTAAATACAAAATAAAATTGTTGATTAAAAAGTTAATTAAATTTCACGTCATATTTTTAAAGCTGCCCAATTATTGCGCTCGTTGCATTAACTACCCGCATATTATCGTGAAGTATTGCAAAGTGAACATCCGTATTTATGAGTGCTGTGGAATGCGGAGTGTGAAGCTTGGCATTCACCACTGCCGAACTTTGTTTGTTGGCATTGTTGCATGTAAAAAAAAGTTAATTAAAAATATGTTTTTTTTGAGGAAAGAATAAAATTTTGGATTGTTTGAACAGGAAAACAAATTCAGTAATGAAAACGCCAGGAAGTTGGTAATTTTCATATTGATGCGCATATTTTCACATTTTTAACGTTAATTTATATTGGCAAAAAAATCAACGTTTTCGCATTCAGTCTAGATAACCGGATAGATAACGAATTCATTTATGCTGGACAATAAATTAAATTTTCGTGCGCTATGCATGAAACTTGTTTCGACTTTTTATAGCTTTGCAACAGAATTTTTAAATCGTTTTACGGCGAGTTTCTTAATTTTTTAAGTGTGTTTAGCAGCTCATCGATGTGAATCAACTATTAATTTGATTTTTTATCATTCACAGACACCGATAAATGTTATTTCATATTCCAACTCTACTTTTCAGGCAGATAATCAAGATTTTTCAATAAGAAGTTGTTTGCAGTCGTTGCTGATATCAATGTTTTGTCGACATTGAAGGTCACACGTGACACAAAAAACTCAAAAACTGAAACGTTTTGAGCTAATCAGCGAAATATTTCAATAACTTGTGAAGTGTCCAGATTACATTAAAATACATTTACTATTTTGGATTATTGTTTGTGTAAAATCAACTCAACCTTGAGTAACCAGGTCAAGTTTCCAGATACTGAAGATGTTACAATTGGTCAAAATCCATTTTCTCTCCGCCATGTTTGCACACCCAAAGAATGAGATTCTTGAAAGCGTCAAAATCGATTTCTTTAATGACATTCACATTCTTTGGATAACGCGGCAAGAAATGGTCAATGACCATCTGACCACGAGCGTGGTTTCCGGCAAGCTCTACTGTCACATGCAATTTCTCCATCTTTTTGATCATTTTCGGTAGGATGAAGCAGCATAGTTCCTGGCATAGTTGTCGCTTGGCGTCCAAAAGGGAAGAACATTTCGATAAGCTTTGATCTCGATTGGATCCAGCAAGTTCGTAAAATCGTTTTTGTTGCTTGCCAGAACTTGCACGCGCCATTCATCGAAGGGCATGCTAAGACCAGCCGTTGTGGAAGCTTCCCACGGCAGCAAATAGATTTCACACTTGGCTTCTTCAAACACGATGTGAGCTGCTTCAGGATCGCACCAGAAGTTGAACTCGGCACAGTTTGATACGTTTCCGATGCCTTGATAGTTCCCACCCATAATGTAGAACTGAGAGATCTTTGGTTTCACTTCCGGGTACATTTTGAACAGTAGTGCAATATTGGTCAGTGGCCCCAGCGTGACGATAGTAATGTCTCCAGAATTCTGTTAGTAAATAATTCTGTTAAATAATGAAATTTATGACAATTTTTCAAACCTCTTCAATAAAGTCTTTCAATGCAATCACAGCATGTTTTGTCTGCAAAAGGTCCTGTGATGGCTTCTCATTTTTGGCATAAACCATTCCAAACCCATCAACACCATGAAAAGGTTCATATTGTTGCGTGTTCTTGATAAAACTGTCACCGGCACCCTTAAAAACGGGAATATCAAGCCGACCCAGCGTTTTCAAGACCAGCAAAGTGTTCACAGTCGAGTGTTCTACAGTTGTGTTCCCGTTCACGCAGGTTATTCCCAGAACTTGATAGTCTGACTTAAACTCAGCTCGAAGCATTGAAATTATTGCCCAGGCATCATCGTTACCTGTGTCACAGTCAATTACCACTTTCATTTTAAATTTGAATTAGGAACAAACTAGAATTTAAAAATTGAACTTGTCGCGATGAAACAAAATTACACTATGAGGGAAGCAAGAGCATCTACGCATTTTATAATTCGCTCAGTTTTTTCTCTCTTATCTTATCTTGAAAATATAACTTCATGCTAAGATGTGAACAAAAATTAAACCGAACTTTAACGAGAATAGTATCAAACCACCATGGACACAACCACCATCGACAAAACCACCAGAAATTTGTGTAAATCGATGAAAACCA
>JPYR01000192.1:30801-105844 GCA_000775305.1 Belgica antarctica
CTCATTGTACCTCACAGAGGATCCTTCAGAGCAGTGTTCTCCTGTATTATTGTGGAACAGTTACCAATTAATACCACTTTAAGTTCATGCTAAATTTCAGAACGCTTCTTAAGACCCGATTGAAAAAGATGTCTAGCACAGTCATCTATGTATAAGCTTGCACGAATTCACGAATATTTGTGTTGTCGTGAACAATTTTTCTGTGCTGATAAGGTTTTCCACTTGAAGTTTAAAAGGAATTCATTGAACAACTTCAACTAAAATTTATAAAAGATCATTGTTATTTCCACAGTTTAAAAGTTTTCAAAGTTTTCTTGTAAAATCTGCACTTCTTCTTTGATACAACATTCCAGCTGAATGGTTCATTGCGCAGCGTTAACTCTTCTTGCCAATCGATAATTGAGATTTTCCTAAAGACGATGAAGTGTTCTCATTTATCAACTCTTACTTTAAATGCCTGCAGCGTCTATAATTCTACTCAACAAAGTTTCCTAACACTTTCCAGAGTCGACTCGTCGTCCATTCAAGAGATTCAAAGTGAAACTTTGTGATAATGTCTTCTATTGTTTTATGTTATTTTGATAACAACTTGAATAACACTTATCAGGCTGCAGGATCAAAATATGTTCAAGGGGGAAGTTGGAATATATGATAAACATGTAATCAAACTCAAACGAATACGAAGAAACAGGCAAAGATGATCTGTGTACATTTCTTCCCTCGTCTGAAATTTAAATGTTTCTGTGTTGACTCAAACTTGAAAGTTTGTTTTATAAGGGTTGGAAATTCATCATCTGACGAAACTAGCTTAGGATGGCATCAGATCCATCCATCAAAAAGCACTTTTCAGAGTTTTATAGAACATTTTCATTATTTATCTTGTTGAGCCTTTTCCCATCCCGACTGCCGCTTGTTAATCTTCCATAACAGAAATGGTACAAATAATCATTTTTCTTGTTCGCTCACTTTTTTCGCCGCGTTGAATTTTATTCTCCACTTTAAAACACAATGTTGTTTCATGGAAAATTAAATTCGCTTCGAAAGCGTATTTTCCTTTTTTGTGGTGTTTTGTCGTCGCGTGAGTGTTTAGCAATGTAAAAATGCCTTTGTCGACGTAAATACCTTCTGCCATTTTTCTTGAGCAACGACATTTTCATCAATTTGAAACTTTTATTGCATGTTTTCTCATAAATTTCGTTTCACTTCCAGTCAAGATGAGAAACCTGTGTCTTCGTTCTTGTTTCCGTTTGTGTTGCGGGCAGAAAAGCGGACAAAAGCGTTTAATTTTATTCATGGAGATTACAAACGCTTGCCATGGGCGAGGAAAATTTATCGTTTCTGGTCAGAGAAAGATCCCGGCGACACTTCTTTTAGCTTTTTTTGGCTTTAAACGACGCTACGTGACGCTTTAAACGACTCCTTAGATTTACGTTCGTGAAAAAAATTGTTTTTACAATTTACCTTTCGACCATCTCATTACCGTCAAGCTTCCATTAGCAAAGGAAAACTTTCCCCGCCCTTCCGGGTTCAGTCTCGGAGCCCATCCACTCCGTTTTGCTTGATGAAAATTTTCAATTTAGAATTCCATCTCGTTCCAGCTCGGTTTTGTGGGTGATTGATCGGTATTTAATTTGGCGAAAGCTTCCAGAAAGAAGCAATTACATTAAATTGAATACTGATGTGTGTTTGAATCGTCGAATTTAAAGGTATCCGGGTTAAGTCGGGTGGAAAAAAGAAAATAAAAACTGACTCGTACATTCACCGCATGATTTTTATCTCATTTTCATTCAGTTTTTGAATAAAGTTTTCAAATAGTTGACGTTTGCATTACCAAAATGAATTTAAATTGAACTGAGTTGTGATAAGTTGAACAAGCTCAAAATCGCTCCGATGCGAACTTGTTGGCTGTATCAAAAGAAATTTTGAAAAGGGATGAAAAATCCTTCACCAACTGCTTTTAATCTTAAGCGAAATATATCTCAACAGTTTTTATTCCATATTCATTGAAGTCAAATCTTTGATAACTTTTCTCGAAACAAAACTGTTGACGTAATTTTGAAAATGTAAAACTTGTAATCAACTAATTGTAAAAAAATTATTCCTTATAACAAAGCTGAACTCGGTCTATTTGGATCCTTATAACATGTTCTACTGTCATCAAATAAATCAAAGCATCCGCAAACAAAGTCTCTGCTGACTACATTGCGTGGGCTCTTGACTCATTGTCTAATAAATCAAACAAGCAAAAAAGTCAGCTTTTTAATAGAAAGCAAGCAGAATGACATGTTAATGCGCCTGCCACACAATAAAACGAAGCTTACTTTGCAGCTAGTGGGAACGAAACTGTAAATCCTTTCTCGTAATCCCATATGGAAGTGACTTTGGGCATTCAAAATGCGGGTGAAATGTTGACTGAGTGTTCATTCATTTCTGAATAGATTGTAATTCCTCTTTGTTGCTGTGTGTTCATGAAAACGTCCGAATTGCAATTAAATTGGATTGAGTCTGTGTACTGGCCCACTAAGCTTGCTTTATTGAATTGGAAGTAGCAAAAAGGGATAACCAGCACGAAAGTTTTAATCGACTTCGAGATTAAAAGTTTTATTCTTGTGCTTTGATTAACTGTTGTTAGCTCTGCTGCTGAATCTATTGAAAGTTTCATTTCCGCACGAGGTTACTTTCAAAAGAATTGTTTCAGTACCGTAGTGAAATAATTTTCCACGAACATGTCGGGCGTGAATAAATTGAATTCGCCAGTGCCTGTTCAGTGTTTAATTAAAAGCGGAATTTCGAATTCCATCAATATTTTGCACTTTTTTGCACTTGCTGCCACATAAATAAATAAATGCCTCATGTTACAAGAGTTCGCCTCCGCATTGTTCATTTGCCAAGCAATTGAGAAAAACGAAAATGGAATTTAAATTGGTCGACATGGAAGCTTCTAACGAATGAACTCAATTTCAATTCCAAACCATACGTGATTAATGCAAACGATCTATTCAACTCCACACTGCACCGCTCGCCGATGGTGCTTTAAGTTTCTCTCTTTCTAGCACTCACACAGACGAACGCCGTCATTGTTCAAAGGATAAAACATGCTCGAGCGAAAAGAAAATTGTTGACTTCGGTGGAAACGGCGAAGAAAATTCACTGGAAGAAAAAGAGCAGAAAATGTAAATGAGAAATTTTAACGTTGTAAATAATAGATGAGCTTGGATGAATAAAAAAGCAAACATTAGATTCCTAGAACAAAAAACCGGCCGTCATTGATTCAAAAGGAAAGCTTTTTCAAAGGAAAAACTTTTTTCATCTCATGCTTCCTTCGACATCTTCAGTTGTTCTTAGCGCAATTTGTCAAACTTCAAACAAACCCTTTGAAAATTATGGAAATCATCCACCCATAGGCAGCACAAGTGCCAGAAAAAGTCTTAATTACGCGCAAAAAGTTTTATTATGTTTTATTTGCTTTTTTTTCTCCCTTGTCATGGCACAAAAAGATGGAAAAGCGAAACACAAGTCTTGTGACTGTGCGAAAATTCTCGTCAAACTCAGTTTCATGTTACGCAGCTTAGGGAAGGTTTTAATGAAATTATTCTATAAGCTGCCGTTAGGGAAGAAAGGAACAAAACAAAACACAAAAACCTTAACAGCAAATAACTTAATCAAAGAAATTCTCTTCTTGTCACAAAACTTTCCTGTTTTTCAATCAGCAATGATAGTAGCAAAGGCCAAATTTGTTCACCACACCGACACGGCTATAAATATCTCGCTTTTCTACGACAATATTCTAATAATATGAGATCATTATGTTATTCTATCTAATCCACAACAAAAACATCATGAAATAGAAAATTCATCGGAAGATCTCGGCAACCGACGTCAAAAAATACCTCCAGTGAAGTTGGAGTCGTTCAAAGTTTGTGATTTTTTAGGTTAACTTGTTGCTTCTTATGAACTGTCAAACTTTCAGGATATCAATCGATCAATCCCAGAAACTTAAGCTTATAACAAAATCAAAACTTTTTGAATTCTTTCAAAAGGCGTAAAAAGTATTTCACCACAACAAAACTTCGCTTTCACTGTCTTTCCCTCCACTCTCTGTCACAATCATCATCCAAGTGCACAGATTGCCTGCCTCGAGGACATAAGCTTGCCTTTTGGTCTTTAGCACCATTTTTTGTCCCTCAAATTTATATCTCGGGATGTGTTTTCTGTTTTTCTTCTGCTTCTGCCTTCATCAATTGGGACTTTATCAAATGTCACAGCGTTCATGGGATGGGATGAAACTTTTTTGCTTTTTTTCCTCTGTGAGGGTTGATTTCAGTGATAATTTAAAGAGTCGTCAAAGTCAACGACAAATTTGTGAATCAACGGACCTTCGTCTCGGTGCGTGTTTTCATAGGACAATGTTTTTCATAAAATATTTGAGTAACTTGGGGCGTTGTGCTATTTAATGATTGTACATGTTTACACTGATCGAATGTAAAGCAATGGTCAGCCCCGAGAAATCTCGAAAAAGGGTTCAGCAAAATGAAGGCAATTCTTAAACGGATATCTTTGATTTTTGGATTTGATTTCTTTAGAGACCAATAAGGCAACCTTTAGGATTTTTCTCCTTCTTAAATTGAGTTTCTTCGTCTTAAAACTCGAGAACAAAATGCTAATTAAAAAGTCGTTTGCGAACCCATTTCATTTGACTCGCTTATAAGCTTCCCTAGCGGAAGACAGGGATCCAAGATTTTGTTCCACATCATTCAAATTGAATGGGTGCTTTAATGCGACAACATCATCATAAAATTGCTACATCATCATTATTGTTATTTAATGGCAAAAAAATCTATTGGAAAAGCTCTTTTTCTTGATGAATGGCGATTTCACGAAGATTTACTGTCATTATAAATTTTCCTTTTGTCAACCAAAATTCGTTCCGTTCGTGCCTGCCTGCTTATGCCAGCAGACTTATTATTGTGTTCTCTGATAGTAATCAGATTTAGAAACTGTCTAAGCTCCCTGGCGTTGTTATAAATTTCCTCATAAACCGGGGATAGTTTTTGGGTTAAGTAAACAAACTATTAAACGGTGGCTTGAAGATAGTTGAAAAGAGGTTTCATTTGCTTTGACGCATTCATGGAGAATCCTGCTTGAAAATATTGAAGTTTGTTAACTCAGTGACGTCATTGACAAAACTGACATTAAATTAAAACTTTTAACAAACTCCGATAAAATCTACAAGGTTTTGTTCACATAAATTTCCAGATTTCCTGTAATACTAAAAGTTTAATAAATTTTTCATCGAGATAATAGAATCATTGATGGCTGAGCTTGTAAAAGGACTGGAAAAAATTAAACAACTACTGGTGTCACTCTTTTAACAAGTTTATGTGCTTAAAATATTAAAAAAATCGATGACGCATTTCAGCTTTGAAATTATTCTTGTACGACCTTCAAATGTTATTTGTAAACTCACCCCTTGCAAGCAAGAATCCTTCCAAGAAAATTCATCAAAAAAGCTTTAGCAAGAATAAAAAAAGTTCACGTGTTCAAGCGCTTCAATGTTTCTCAAGATGCCTTCTCAATATTCTTTCGTGTTTCTGCTTCTTTTGTTCGCCGTTCAATGTTTGTGTTTGGGATTTCACTGTGATCATGTTTGTGTAATGATTATTTGTCTGAGAACTAAACGAGCGGGCTTTTGATCAAAATTGGCAAAAATGCCCTCCAAACGTGATTCAAATAAACTTCACGGAAAAGTGAAATCTAGAAGAAAGGAAAACTTTTGGCCCGAAACAGCATCGAATTCAGAAGCAAGAAGAAAACTGTGGAAAGAAACACAAAAAAATCTTCTCGGGCTCTCCTTTCTCTCGTCTCTTTTTTTTCACTGCCGAGATGGCTTTAATTCCACGATGCTTTCAATTGAAACGTGCTGTGATTACTCAATGACTCATTTGAGGTACTTACTCGTTAAAATGTTTGCAAGCCGCACTCACCATGCTTGTGTTGGTGAAAATCTCCCGTTTTTAAATCTTACAAAGGGGGAACAAAGCTTCCTTTTAAAAATTCAAATGAAAACAAATTTTCTCGGATTTACATCAAGCATCAAATTGGACAGTTTTGGGTATGACGAAGTTATTAATTAAGATAAAGTGAGTGGGAAGAACGACGGCCCTTGCAATGTTATATCGGATCATCAATTAATGACGTAGTTTGTCATGCTTAATTTCCAAGGAAAATTTTCAACGATAAAATGAGTTGATGAAGCAGTGCAGTCGCTTGCTAGCCAGATAAGTTTTTCTTCCTTGTATCTAGTACAGTTTTGAATCTATCTAGTACAATCTAGTAAATGCATAAATACCAATTTAGGGTTTGATAAACAGTCAATTAACAATTTAAATATTATTATAAGTCCTTGCTGGTTTCCAAAACTTTGAATATTACGCTGCGTCAAAGTCTTTTGAACATTGGAGCTCCAGAATCTCACGCTGCGAATGTTCTTCCAGCTTATCAATTTTAAACCAATAAAGCAAGTTTTTTCACTAAATCTATGTAGCTTCCAGAAAACATAGTTTCCACTGAAAAAACCCTTTTCTCTTAGCTAGCTAAAGATCGCCCTGCCAACAGCCTCAGAAACTTTTTATCTTCGTCAAAAATGTTCAACACACATCTGCCTTGAATAAATTATTTGATAAGGCCACTATAAGACAAACGAGTGTAAAGAAAAACATAAAAGTATTGTTGGCTTGAAGTTTTCCTTATCAGTCGCTTTTATGCAAAACTCTTAAAAAACGAGACGATGAGAGAGCAACAGTTTCATTCAAGCTTTGTCGCTTCTCCTGACGAGTGAGAGTTGAGTCATTAGTTTCGGAAAATGTTGTGGAAGTTTTACATTGTCGTCATTTTGTTTGCGTCGGGTGCAAACAGCAGCAGCAACAGTAAGGAAACTCAATTAAGATAATTTCATTCCGGATGATTGTTTACACACATTCGAAGGTTTCCAAAATACGCGCTACCGGAATGAGTACCGTTCAAACAACGGAAGGACAAATGCCAGAAGCCCAGCAACAGGTCAACGTGGTCGCAGCCCGGCCAAAGTTTGCACAACTCCACGTTTAGTCAATGGCTTTGTAACTCCGTTGTACAAAGGCCGAATGATGCGGTTTGATTGCAACAAAGGGTACAGTCGGCTGGGCGAGCGGTATGCAGAGTGCCAGAACGGGCGCTGGTCCATCTACACGTTCCCTATTTGCATAAGTAAGAGCAATTAAAAGATCTCGCGATTTAAACGCGCCCTGAGTCATGCGACGAGAATTCAATTAAATTCCACTCCAACAGAAGCCGGATGTCCGCCAATCACAACGCCAGATAATGGAAAAATAACGTACTTAAATGCACAGGCATCGGCGATGCTGTTTTGTGAGCCGAATTACGAGACCGAGGGCAGTTCGTTCGCACACTGTAATGGATCGTTGTGGGACCGCACCGTGGGGACGTGTCGTGAAACTGACAACTCGCCGTCAACGAAATGTGATTTTGAGAGTGAAAGTATCTGCGGTTGGGTGCACGATCCGGATCACGATTTCGACTTTGAACGACGCAGCGGATACAATAATAAAACAATTACGATGGCAACGGGACCTCACGCAGACCACACGACCGGCATCCCTTTCCAGGGACATTATATGGTTATAAACACCAACTCGGATGTGTACACCAAGCGGGCACGACTCATTTCGCCATTATACAAAATATCCGCACAGACATTATGCTTCAAGTTTTATTATTTCATGTACGGCATCAATTTGGGAATACTGAGGGTTTATGTAAAGCCCGAAAGCGTCGAAATGCAAGATGTTCTTCTTGAAGACACCGAATCAGAAGCGAGAAATGATTTTCTAGTTTTCGAGATGAAAGGTTTGAGGCGAGAATGGAAAATTTTGCAAATTTACTGAAGCATCAAATACTTTTTTGCAGGTTCCCAGGGTAACGCTTGGCACGAGGGCGGTGGATTTATGAAGTTAGTAAACGAGAGCTTCCAGGTTTGATTGCAGAAAGTTTCCGTGCGCTTGGGGAGTGTAATAAAAACTTTCATTTCGTTCAGATTATCGTGGAAGCCATTTCCGGACAAACACGTCTCAGCGATATTGCATTCGACGACTTATCGATTTTAACGGATGCCGAATGTATGGATGACAACGATGATACAACGAAATCACAGGATGTGGAAGATGACGAGGCCGCTTTCACTGTTGATTCTTGTGTCAATCGATGCTTCGAAATGATAAACACCACCGTTCAACTCGATGCGAATCACACGCTTAGCTGCAGTTGTTCACAAGACTGTGAACTCGGAGTCTCTTGCTGTCCCGATTTCATCGGTTTGTTAAGCACTTTCCATGTGATTTAAACTCAGAGTGAATAACGTGATTCCGCTTTTAGATGTTTGCTTGAAAGACGTGACTGAAAACTCGACTGCAACAAATCTCTCAACGACACTATCGAGTGCACCGAATTTCACAGCAACTACGACAGTTAGAACGACACAAACGACGAAATTGTTAGAAACGTCTACTGCAGCACCATACACAACCAAAAAAGCTAGTACTTCAACTCTGACGACCACAACAACCAAACCTAGTACTACAACTCTGACTACCACAAAATCTAGTACTTTGAAACCAACTACTTTAAAACAAACTACTTTAAAAGCGACTACGTTGAAACAAACAACAAAAGCTTCCACAACAACTTCCACAACACTGCAACCAACAACTTCCAAGGTTCTTGTGACAACTTCAAAATTCAACTCGAAAATCATTACAAAAGCTCGAGCTACAGCAGCTGCTGTTGACTATGAACTGCTGAAAGTGAACATCGAGGGCGAAGACGAACAAGACGTCGAAATCGACTACCAAGCTTCGCCCAAGGATGAAAACGACACGATTGAATCGGGAAGACTGACAAAAGCGCCAGTGAACGTTTCCTTTATTATCGAGGCTTGCGTCATTTCTGTTTTGATTGCCGTTCTGGTTTTGGTCGTCGCTTCTTCGGCTTACAAGCAGTACAAAAAGTCCACGAACCCGTTGAACTACAAAAGCAATCAGGAAAATGCTTCAACCAAGGCCAACGAAGAATTCAGCGAAATTCGGTTTTTGACGTCGGACGAAACCTTAGACTTCAACCTCATGTCTTCGGCTGAAGCTGTCAGTGAAATATAAATCCCTCGAAGTGGAACTTGAAGAGAAATGAAAAAATGAAAATTCGCAGTTGCTTTTTTTTACAGTTTTGCGGCATTCGCAAAACGCTGCTGAACCAAATAAGCCCGGAAATATTCCACATTCACCATGAATTGATTTATCAAATCGCCTTACAAGTGCTTATAAAATAAAGTGATGTTGTTTCTCTTCCTTTGACACTTCCATATGTTTTTTAACGTTCCCATGCTGGTAAAGATTATGTCAACACTGATTGTCGCCAGCCTTTTCTTGACAAATGAGATTTTTTCCGCACATTTCTTCTCTGAGTCGACGACACATGTTGAAAAAGACAAAAATATATTCCGGCTTTGGGATGGGTTGTAACATTTCACAGATATAAATTTATTTGTAGACTCCGAGAGCTGGAGATAAAGCTGCTTTGGTGGCTGTTTTTGCAAGGAAAATTCTGTTTCAATGAAAAAAAATTGATGATCAATGTTAACCAAATATTTTGAATCACGTTTGCCTTCATGAATTCAGGATTTCAGGAAGATTATTAAGTGAGTTTTATTAATATGTGTATAATTATGATTTGAAAGGAATGCAAGGATCTTGCCTTGGTTTGATACACTCATTGATTGTTATAAGTTGCATTTTGATAAAGTTTTATTCTTAGCTTTCACAAAACCTAACCGCAATGTGTTGAGAGAATACTTTTGCAACACCAAACATGAATTTATTTGTGAGTTGATCCGATTGAACTACACTTCGACAGGAATCTGGTGTCTGCGTTCTTCAAATTGGTTTCAATAGAAAGTGACAGATCAAGATAAAATTCTTCTATTTTGTAATGAAAACGATTTCCCTCAGAAACTAAGAATTACCAAGAAGAAATATTTTTTAGCTTGCTTCATCTTCTTTGGTATTCTGTGAAATTGATGTGCCAGACTTTTGGAATGGAATTTTATGCCCTCGAGTTTTATGCATCAGAAAAATCTCTGATCACGCTTGTGAAAGGAATGGATGCGTTGACAAAGCCCGGTTCAATCTCTATCGGTCTCGCTTCAATGGGTTCTCAAGACAAATGGTACATTGCTGGAAGCGGAAATATCCCATTTTATAATTTGAAATGGAAGAACGTTGACAAAAACATGAATTGGAAGTCGTCTTTCTATTGCGTGCAGTTAGTACGTGACATTTTGAAAATTGTGTTTTTTATTCACGCCAATGGACTGCTACAGTCAAAGTTAAGAAAATGTGATTAAAAAAATCAACTCTGAAGTAAAAATCGTTATCAATCTTTGACTTTGTTATGTTGATTTGGTAATCAGACCATTTTGAAAATCAATTTGCGTTTCGAATAAAGTGTAAATCTCAGTCTTACTAATCTCATCATGAAGACCAGTTGCGTTTTCGCGTTAATTTTTGCTTTTGGAGTTTTCCAACAATGCCAATCGTCTGCTAGTTTTATGCAATTTGTTGGCAACTACAGTGAGTTTGCAAGCTTATCAAGTAAGGCATGTTCTTAAAGGTTTTTCCAGAAATAAAAACTACTTCAACTGGCTTACATGTCGTTAAGAATTATTACGTATCTAAAGTTAAACCTACTGGCCTAATAGGACAAGCTTGTAACACCGACAGTACTTTCATCTGTGAATTCAACCATAAGCACGACTCAAAATAGTCAACACCTGACGAAAAACTCGTTTCCAAGTTTTTTTCACCAGTCACCAAGCTCAGTAAGCAGCCAAATTATGTTGCTTTGATTTACAATTTACAATTTCACTATTCAATAAAAACTGAAAGTTTTTTGGGAGCAATGAAAAAAGCTTGGTTCAATGTAAAACTGATGTGTCATATTTTGGGCTTAGAATGTTACGCACCCGAAACCTTAGCTGAAGCAGAACTATGGCAAACACTGTTAAAAACCCTTATGACGTACCTAGTGAAATCTTAATAGGACTTGCTTCGGTTGGTAACGACGACAAATTGTACATCACTGGCTCTGGAAATGGTTTGGACTTTGATTTAACGTGGACAGACAGTGGCGATCGTTCGAACAAGCCTTTTTACTGTGTGAAACTGAATAAGGATTGCACGGGAGAGTACTTCTTCACTCCTGTCGACTGTTAATTCGTACTTTTCCCAGAAATCGGACAGCTCTAGCAAGTATTGCGATGAAAATAATCTAAATTGATTCTGAAACAATTGGTTATCAAAAATGATTTAAACATCAATTAAATAACAGACACAGCTTCATCGTTCACTTCAGATGCATTTTCTCTAGAAAAAGTACAAAGCTCCGAACTAATCCAATTGCAATTTGCAAATTTTCCAATAAAACTTCAGAAACTTTGTTTGAAAACTTTTCCAATTTATTCAAACTCGGTCGGAAACTTCTCCACAGGAAAGTTCTAGCACATTTTTAGAATACTCCGGCAAAGCGGATTAATGTGAACGGCTTTTTGCGCAAGAATGTTTGCTTCTGTTTTGTTGACGCTCTGCATAGCAACGCTTGCGACAGCCAAAGTTTTGCCAGCTTCGTGCGATGAAATTCCTTTTTTGCTGCAGCGACGCAACACCAACGAACTCTGAACCAGTCGACACGAAGCAACCATCAACTTGTCTTCTTGCTTGTAAGTTTGAATTAACAGGTCAGCAAGGAGTTGCCTCAGATGCGGTCGGTTCGGGAAGTCGTGCACTCTCGAAGTCACGTACGAAATGGCTTCAGATTTATTTCCCTAAGTGGAAGATTCAGACATTAAAACTTTCAACGGAAGTTGCAAATTTTTCTCGTTCTTACTTGCTGGATGAAAGACTGCGCAATCAAAAACGCCACATGGTGTCCGAAATCTGGGTGGCTCTTGTGCTTTTTCAGCTCTTTTATCGCCAGCTCTCCAAGCTGTCTGTCTTTGTGCAGCAAACTGATAGCGCAGAGCGACAAAAGTCCTTCGACTGGTGGTGACGGCAAACCAATGCTGAAGGGAATGGAAGAAAAGTTGTTTACTAGTTTGCCTTAGAATGATGTTCGAAGCGAACAATTGTTTTTGAATAAATATGAGTTTAAAACCATTTTAAATCACAGTTGTCAACTTTTCAGATGGCATTTTGCCGTGTTTTACTGAATGTAGAAGTGGGATGAAAGGGCGAAGTTGGAAAGTAGCGTCGCGTTAAAACTTAAAGCTTTTTTTAGTGTGTATCACTGAGTTAGCTGACCCATCCAATCGTTTCTACCGGCAACGCCGTCTATCAACGACTGAAGAACTTAATATTTTGTGAAGTTCAACTCACCATTGGAACAAAACGTTTTTCGCGTCGTCAACGCCCTGAAATGCATATACCATCGCAGCCATAGCAACTAGCACTACAGATTTTTCGTCGTCACTCGTTGCCAGCCACTCAAGAGCTTTCTGGTATGTTTCGTAGCACTCTTGAAAACTTTGAGCTGTAATAAAGTTCGTGTTTAACTCTGTTTTTAGTTCAGATCTGTTTTAATACCTTTGTAGTAAGCCAGTGCTAATCCAACTGTTGATGTGAAGCTCGCCTCTTTAACTTCCATGAAAGCCTTCACGGCTTCGGTGTGCTTGGATAACTTCAAATAGCTGTAACCGAGATCCGTCAGACATTTATCCTTGTTGACGCCATCTGCCAGGCTTGCTGCCTTTTGGTAAGCTTCGGTCGATTTGTTCCACAGTCCTTGACAGCTGCTGAGATAACCAACGTATGACCATGCCTCGAAGCTTGAATCGGGATCAACCAAAGTGTGCCAGTTTATGTTGTCGAGCGCGAGTGGAACTGCAAACATCCGATCGATAGCGTATTCGTACTTTGGGATGCTTGCGTAGTCCGGCTCGTTGAGAACTGAACAAACGTAGTTCGCATAGCCGATCGATGACTCTTGATGGAAGCCCAGTTGTGTGCAATGTCTGAACAGATCCATCGCTTCGTCCTTCTCGCCAATTAGTTCAGCGATGATTCCCTGGCCAATCCACGCGTTAAGGAACGTCGTGTCTGACTGCTGTGCACGACTGAACGCCTTGTTGGCGAGTTTGATGTCGCCTTGCATCAAGTAGAAGAATCCCAAGTTGGACCAGCTTGTGAAAGTTTTCTTGTCTAATGTGATGGCTTTGATGAAGCTGTGCTGTGCCAGAGCAGGATCATTGACTTCTTTTGTTGTGCAAATCATTCCAAGAAGGTTCCAGTTTTGCCAGCGGGCGGGTGACAACTTTACTAAGTGTTTGGCACCGTCGAAAGCAAGCTTCAAAAGCTCGGCTTTGGCTTTATCAACAGAAAACTTTACTGCACGTCGGTAATAATTTGTGACAAGCTCAAACCAGACAAAGTCATCGTCACGTTTAAGTTTCAAGCAACGGCTGTAACATTTTCCTGCCAAATCCAAAAGCTCTTCTCCGTTCAACTTTCGAGGAGAATTTTCGCAGATGAAAGCACCGGGAACGGTCAAGTGTGCGTGAATATTAGGGAACTGTCCGATGAAGTCCAAAACATTTGCGAGTGATCGCCACAGGCACATGAAAGATGGCTCGAGTTGAATGGCTTGTTGAAGGTACATCAACGCATCCTGGCAGTGATCTCGTGCTCGACCTGTCCGGTGATTCTCGTGAAGGTACACCGCACGCCCAAAGTGACTTTCAGCGATGCCTTTTAAAGCCGGCAAGTAATCGGGAATCAGTTTCAGCAGCGACTCGTAGTCTTCGATAGATTCGCGGTATTGCTGCAGAATAAACTTGATTCTTGCGATCTGCAACTTTGCGTAATTGTTCTCATTGTTCAACTCGACCGACTTTTCAAACACTTTCAAAGCTGACGTGTAAGATCCGCGGCCGAAGTAGGAATCAGCCAAGCTTTCCCAACATTTAACGTTTGCCTTGTCGTACTTGAGCGAATTTCTGAAGGCGGTGATGGCGTTATCGTAGTTCTGCTGGCCCAAGTGATGCAATCCAAGTTGGAAGAAAGCGGATTTTTGATGATGACCGTCGACTGACTTGACAGAGCTTTCAAGTAAGGCAAGGTTTTGATCCCAGTTTTGATTCTTCCTGTAAATTGCTGACAAAATCGAGATCGCCATTTCGTTCTGGGGATTCAAGCTGAGACATTTCTCGAAACATTTCTTCCCACGGACTTCATCGTTGATGGTGATGTAGATTTTTCCGAGCCAGAAGAAGCACTCCGAGTTGTTGGAGTCAATCTTTGTCGCTTTCAATACGTTGACCAGACATTCGTCAAAGTTTTTCAGCTCGAAGAGATTGCGACCGAGTTCCAAGAACTCTTCATGCGACTCTGCTTCTGCCAAAATGTCAACAGCTTGAGCGAAGTTTCCTTGAAGGCGTTGAAACTTAGCTTGAAGAACTTTTGTGTCCAAGTCCAGAGAATTTAATTTCTGAATCGATTGTTGAGCGCCTTGAAAGTCTTTTGAGTAGATTTGAGCTCGTGCTGTCAGTTCGAGGCTTCGGAAGTCATCCAGCTTCTCTAGAATGGCCAGTCCTTCTTTGATCTTCTCCTGACCTTGCTGCTCGATCAAACTTTCAGCCAGTTCAAACCCAGCGTCCTTCAATTGGCGCAGCACAAGCTCCCAAAGAAGGTGAGCTCGAGTTTTTTGATGAATTGCTGCAAGTTTCTTGAGACAAATCGCCCAGTTTGGCTGAAGATTATTCACTGAAAACACAAATTTGTATAATAATGTGTGAAAATTAGTGTCAACGACGTCTTTTACCTTTGCCAAGGATGTCTCGAGCAGTCGAAAGATCACCGATAGCGAACTTCACGAGCCCACTTGCCATCAAACCGAGAATCGAGTTTGGGTTCAGCTCCAGCAAGTGTTCAACGTAGATCCCGAAGTTCGACTTCAGATGCTGGCTGATTGCAAAAACTTCGTTCTCGATGTAAATCTTGCAGATCCACTCCAGAGGAACGAGGTTTGTTGGGTAAACTTTAGTCATTTCTTCGGCTCCTTTAGTGAGATCTTCAAGTTTTCCCTTTTGGTGAAGAATTTTGAAGTAATCTCGGCAGATATCCGTGTGATAAACATGGTTTTTGTCACCGAATCCTACTTCGAGGCACTCAAGGAACTCGTCTTTGAACTTTTCAAAAGCAATTTCGCGATTTTTCATGAAAATCGTCAGCAGAATCTTCAGCGCTTGGTACTTCCGGTCTTGATCGTCGATTTTGATTTCATTGCAAAAGATTCTGATGAGCTGGGTGTGGTCACTGAGCTGAGTGATAAGAACATTCAGCTTATAATAGAAATCCTGGTACTTTTCCGGTGCCAACACAAGCAACTGCTCAAAAATCTCCGGAAGTTCTTCTGCTTTTGCGCAACTGCTCAAGCCTTGGAGTGCCAGCAACTTACAGTCGTCAGTTGTCACCAAAGCGAGCTTGAGATACTTGGCGGCTTCTTCTTTGTTGGTTTCCTGATAAGCGGCGCCGAGAAACACCAAAGCGTAGCCGTTCTTCTTCTCGATTCCTAGCACTTGCTTGCACAACTTGATGGCGGCTTGGTTTTCCTTCACCTTGATAGCTTCTCGAGCTTCTTTCAGCAATGATTTTACTTCTTTTGAAGACATATTTTGACTGGAGTGATTTTGTGAGACTTTTGTTATTGTAAAGGCGGATTCACATTCAATCACCTGGCCGCCTTGCGATGTGAAGTCGACTAGTCACCCACAATTTCAGGCGGTTGCACAGTCATTTTTTATCACAGGCAAAAATAAAATCGAATTCGTCATTCGCGACGGGCCATTAAAAGTTAAAATCCTTGTGCTGCATTCAAAATCTTCGCGGGAAACTGCGCTTCAATCGCTATGTGCTAGTTTTAAGGATAATGCGACGAAAGTGAAGATTGTCGACTTTTGCGTTGGCAAATTCTTTGTGAAAGAAAAGAAAATTTAAGGAAAACTTAAACGTAGCCAGTGTCTGAGAATGGATAACGGCTCTGGAAGGCATCCCATGGCCGAAACAGTCTACGGGACTGAGGAGTCCAATTGTGTGATGTCCGAAAAGGTGAAATTAAGGGAAAAATCGATAGGAGGAGAGGGGGGGAGAAGGGGGAGTTAAACAGAAATCACATGGAAATGGTCGGAAAACGTCACTTTAAGATTAAATTGAATAACTTCCACCATATGCTTTCTCGGAAGCAGTCCGAGCGGTGTCGAATTACTCGAATTCCGCTATTGGTGCAATCCGCTAATCTTTAATTTTGGCTGTCCTCGCCCCAAATCGATGTGAACCGTGAATCATTGAACTTGAAACTGTTTTTTAGGTGCAATCGTTGGCTGGCAGCATTTATCAGGAGTTCGAGCGGATGATTCAGCGATACGACGAAGATGTGGTGAAGACGCTCATGCCACTGCTGGTGAACGTCCTTGAGTGCCTCGACTCTGCCTACCAAACGAATCAAGAACAAGATGTCGAGTTGGAACTACTGCGAGAAGATAACGAACAGCTGGTGACGCAATATGAGCGTGAGAAAGGTGCGCGAAAGCAGGCAGAGCAGAAACTACTCGACACCGAAGACTTGGCCGAGTCTGAGAACAAGGAACTCGCCTCAAGGCTGGAATCTCTCGAGTCAATCGTGCGACTGCTTGAGCTCAAGCACAAAAACAGTCTAGAGCATGCTGCAAGGCTCGAGGAACGCGAGGGCGATCTTAAGAAAGAGTACAATAAGCTGCACGAGCGGTACACGGAGCTGTTCAAGACCCACGTCGACTACATGGAAAGAACGAAGATGATCATGGGCAACTCAACACACTCCCTTCACCAAAGTTCAGCTTCGGAACGTGTCGAAATGAACCGCTCGATGCGACTTCATCCGATGAACCGCTCGTCAGGACCGATCTCCTACGGCTTCGCTTCGCTAGAGAATTCCGTCGCGATGCTTGACACAGAAACGATGTGCAGTGGACCACCCAGCGACGCATCGGACAGCGGACCGCCTTCGTTGCAGAACGAATTCGAGAACCTGCAAGCAGTCGAACCGGAAAGCAAAGTCTCACCACCGAGTGATCCAACTAGTCCTATAACTCCCCACATCACCACCGGTCGCAGCACCACAAAAAGTGAAAAGCGCTCGGCAAACACGCTCTACCAGGAGCTGTCGTTTCAAGACGACAATCTCGAGAGCGAAGAAAACGAAGTCACGGGCATGGTACATCCTGGCGAATACGCAAGTTCAGGTAATTTTCGAAGCTAATACGTCCGAGACATCCACTAACTTTACCTTCCATGTGTGTTGCATGTTTTCTTTCTTGCTTGCCTTCTTCGGACCTCCAACTTACAGTTAACGATAACTTCTTCGGTGAGTGCCATCGATCATTCCTACTAATCTCCTAATTAGAGGCTGGCTTATGGTGCCGACTTGGAAGGGCTTAGATCGGGATTAAAACATAAACAGTGATTTGTGCAAAGTCCGGCACCATGTCAACTTCTAACACCTTGCAAAGTTCACCGGAATCGAGTTTTAATTATTTTCATCTCTGCAGGTATGGGCAAAGAAGTGGAAAATCTAATCATGGAGAATAACGAGCTGCTGGCTACCAAGTGAGTGTCATCATCAAAATAATCCTTGAAACATCTTCTACTTTGAAATTTCCTTCACAGAAACGCTTTGAACATTGTAAAAGACGACTTGATTGTGAAAGTAGACGAGCTGACCGGTGAACTCGAGATTCTTCGGGAAGAACTCAACGCCGTCATCCAATCAAGAAACAAACTGAAAATGAAAGTTGGTGATCTAGAAGATGACCTGCGAAAGGCAAAGGAACAGGTGAAGCAGAATACCGAGCATGAAGAAAACGACGACGTTCCTATGGCACAACGCAAGCGCTTCACTCGAGTTGAAATGGCGAGAGTGCTGATGGAGAGAAACCAGTACAAAGAGAGATTTATGGAACTGCAAGACGCCGTTCGTTGGACGGAGATGATGCGAGCCACCAAAGGTGACCAGCTTGACAAGAAATCAAAGCAAAGCGTGTGGAAGTTTTTTAGTAATCTCTTCAGCTCCAATGACCGGCCTCAAAGGGAGCCCCCTCCGTCGTTCCTGGCATCAAGCGGAGAGGGGCGGTCGCAGTTCCAAGCAATTGGTGCACCGACGTCGGGCGGATCACAGTCGCTCGTGCTAGCCTCGAAAGACTTTAATGAAGGCCACAGTTCTAGTGACGGCACGTCGGAACGGGCGCAAGCAAGAAGACGCGAGCAGTATCGTCAAGTTCGAGCTCATGTTCAGAAAGAAGACGGGAGATTGCAAGCTTACGGGTGGAGTTTGCCTGGTGCCTCAGGCAAACCGACTTCATCGGAAAGCCGTGGCAAGTCTGGTCAACAGCAAGGTGTGCCTGTCCCCGTTCCAGTCTATTGTCGACCTTTAGCTGAAGCCAGCCCGCACATGAAAGTATGGTGCGCAAGCGGAGTCAACCTCAACGGAGGCTACACCAGAGACGGCGGATGTGTGGTCGGGTCAAGTATTTTCTACTCGCGGCAAGTGACGGCAACAATCACAGACGTCACAACGCCAACCAACGAAGTTCCGCCTTCGGAACTCGAGTCGCTTGACAAGCAGATGACACTGGCGATGGATCAAATCGACCAGGATCAGCAGCTTAGCAGTTACGTTTGGATTTGTACAAGCACACATTCAGCCAGCACCGTCACCGTCATCGACGCGAAGAACCCTGCAGAAGTGCTCGACTCGTTCCCAATCTGTCAAACGCATTTATTATGCATCTGCACAGTGATTGGTGCGCTTGAGATGGACTATCACATGTTGGAAAACAGCGAAGTGACAAAAGCGGGCGAGACGCTGGAGAAACCAGGCGACCCAGACGATCCCGATGAACTCGGCAAGATTGAGTACGTACGAAGTCAGCCACAAAACATCAGCAATGCAAGTGAAGTGCTAGAAGATGGCAACGGCGATATTGAGAAAGCCAGCGAAGCATCTCCTGACATCGAGGAAGATCCGAACACCTTGGATAGTCCAACTTCAGTTGGGCCAACGATGTGGCTGGGCGATCAAAACGGAATGATTTATGTGCACTCGTCGGCTGCTCGATGGCGCGTTTGTCTCCATGCTGTTCAACTTCCCGACGCTGTTCTCTCGATTGTTCACGTTGCCGGACGAGTCGTGGTCGCCTTGGCGAACGGACAAGTCGCAGTATTCAGACGTCAGATGAACGGCGAGTGGGACATCAACAGTTTCCATCTCATCACGCTTGGATCACCCAAGCAGTCGGTGCGCTGTCTCACAATTGTCGGCGACAAAGTCTGGGCCGCTCATCGAAATCGAATCCACGTTCTGGATCCAATAACGCTCAGTGTTGTTCACTCGCTCGAAGCACATCCGAGAAAGGAGAGTCAAATCCGACAAATGGCAGCGACCGGCCTTGGAGTCTGGGTGTCGATTCGTCTTGACTCAACCCTCCGGCTATATCATTCCCACACCTACGAGCATCTCCAAGACGTCGACATCGAGCCTTACGTCAGCAAAATGTTGGGAACTGGAAAGTTGGGCTTCTCCTTCGTTCGCATCACTTCGCTGCATGTTTCGTGTGGACGTCTTTGGATTGGAACTGGAAACGGAGTGATTATTTCAGTGCCATTAATTGGGGATGGAAACGGTGAGTTGATCTTGAGTGACTTTGTAACACGAACGTCGTCTAATTGCGTCTTTTGTTCTTAACAAGCAGTGTCGAGTATACCAAAGTGCTGCATGGCGAACTCTCAGCTTTCATTCCACGGCCACCGAGACGCGGTCAAGTTCTTCGTGTCTGTTCCGATGAATCCACCGATGGTGGCGACTGAGTTCCCGCTTTTCAATAAACCAGATATGCTAGTTATGAGCGGCGGCGAAGGCTACATCGATTTCCGACTGGGTAAGCTCGCAGTTTCTATTTCCGCTTGCCACATCTTGTGTTCCCTTGGAAAATTGTCCCGCTTGTCATTAAATTTTCATTATTCAAACCTCACGTAGACGACAAGCGTGCTTTCGGCACTCGTAGAGACCGTTTTGAGGCTTCTTTCTTGATTCCTTTTTGAGAGATTTTCAGTTTTTAATTTTCTTTTCCGTTTTTCTTTTATGTTTTTTGATAAATTTTCTTCATCGACAACGCCAAAAACAATGTTTCGCAAATTGTTCTGGTAATGATGGAACAGAAGACGATAGTTCATCATGCGATTCCACTTCTCATATTCTCATCTGGCAAATAACATCATCAAGCCAGTAAAAAGACACATAGAAAAGGTGGCCTGGGGGCGAGGGTGATGGAAATCGACACTACTAACCAAAGACTCATCAAAGCACCGGTTCACAGACCTTCACTACTTTTATGTTCCCTTGATTTCCGACTCTTGCTTCGCAATGAACCCACCGTCACGATTGCTTAACTTGATTTTTATTTAAAACTTCCCCCCGAAAAATCGTGTCGAGAAGGTAAAGAGATTTTGTTGTTGTTTTGTAGCTTTTTGGTTTATCATTGGCTTCACTTTCGATTGCACCAGCTTTTTGTGTTTGATTCTCTTTGCACTGAGGGGAGACTGAAGTGTTGGGTCATGCTTTACTTTGAAATCAAAATATTCAGATTGAAATTTCAATTTCCTGGCATGACAAAACACTCAAACAACCCAAAACTGCATCATCCAACTTTTGCATGCTTCAATTTGTTCCTGAACGAAAAACTTTTCTGCCAGATTTTATAATCGATATTCCCTTCTCGTCCCCAGGTGACGGCGACATGGAGAACAGCATCGTGCTGCAACCAAACGAAACGATTGAAAATCGCGGCGACAAAAGCTATTTGATCGTGTGGCAAGTGAATCAGTCGTAGAGTGGATGCAGAAGGCGCACCAAGCTGTGATGATTTTTACCATTCGACGAGACAAAAAATAACAAAACTAAAGATTAAAAGTTTAAGATCGAATTTGAATTTGTTGAATTTTCACAAACGGGACCGTTTGGCAGTGATGTCTTTAAAAATTCCATGGCATCACTGAAAGGCAGTCTCCCGAGTGGGATTCCTTCTTTTCTCTTTTCAACTGGCTAGCGGTCGTCGTGTTCGACAACGCCTTCAAAATTTGTTTTGAAGACACCAAAAATGTCGTTTGGACATGACGTAACCTCGTGCAGTCAGCTCGCCCAGCCCAAAGTTTATGGAAAATGCTCAGACACTCTTGAAACGCGCGAAACTAATACTTACTTGTGAATATACCCCAATCTGCAAATGATATTTAACCGAAACTTGCATTACATTAAAAGTGAATCATGTTGAATTAGAGAAAATGAAGATGGAGATTTTGTTGTAGCTTCATTGACGAAACATTCAGCCGATGTCATAGTCATAAGTTGCAGTTAAAATGCAAGTTTTCTACAATTTCTTTTCTACGTAATCCCTTCGATAGTTTGAGTTTGCTGACTAAAACGGTGCCAATTATGATTTCATTTCGTTCCTGCCTTCTACCCGAGTCTTCTTCTCCATATCGTTTGCTTTCTCATTAAATCATTTGTTCGAAACCGTCTTAAGAATCTATCCGCGGTGATTTTAAATGAAAGATTTTCTTCGGTTGATGTCAGCTGTGAAACTCCGATGTGTGCGTCTTCCGACGGCTTTGATTTGTTAAATAATTTTTAGTAACGCAAAATTTATTTATTGATAATTTTCCCCAGTTTGCGCGCAGTAGAAACAAGAATAAATTTGTACGATAAGTATGGACAACATTTCTTGTCTAATGCTAAATTTTAATAAGAAATAAAAATGTGGCAACAATAAATTCAAGGAATTTGTAATGAATTTGAACTTTGCAAGTTGAACTGAAACTATTTTCTTCAATTCGATTGTTGAACGAGTTCTTGGGCGTGCAATTTCTTCCTGTGCTTACTAACTGTCGACCGATCACCTGATCTGAAGTTGCAGAGACTGCAAGCGAACGGTTTTTCGCCAGTGTGGCTGTTTTTGTGGTTTGCCAGCACTGCCTTGGCGTTGAACGACTTTCCACACCCCAGATGCGTGCAGTGGAAATTTCTGACCTTCTCGTGAACTGCCTTCATGTGGCGACGATAGCTCGTGGAAGAAGCGAAATCTTTATCACAGATCTCACAGGTTTTCTTAGCTTGGTGATGCTGGCTGAAGTGCTGGCTCGAGTTTAGTTTCTTGTCAAAGCTTTTTGAACAAACTTTGCAGTGAAACCGACCGTCGATCTCTTCGAAGAAAGTTTCTGATCGCAGTTTGGACTTTAATCGATTGTGTTTGCATTTTTGCTTGTGGAATTTAAGTTCTGACACGAAAGTGAAGCCAGCACCGCACACTTCGCAAGAAAACGGCGGAGTCACGTTGTGGATGCCATAAAGATGGAAATTAAGGGCCAGCTTCGTTGTATAAGACAACCCGGTGCAAGAGTCGTGCGGACAAGGATATCGAGTGGATTCGTCGTTCAAGTGAACTGATCGCATGTGGCGCTGAATGTTCGGCTTGTATTTTGTTTTCACTCCGCAGATATCGCAGGCAAAAATCTCGACTTGGGACTCGGAGTGAACAGTTTCTAAATGACCAGCCAAGTTCTTCTTATGGTTGAAAACACGACCGCAGATCTAAAATGAAACACGAAATAAGTTAAAAACAAAAGCCTTAGTGTCAACTAACTCACCTGGCACAAAATCGACCACGCAATTCCGAGCTTGTGGCGTTTGAGGCACTTTGCCGTTGAAATCACTGAAGTTTTAGGTTTTTTGCAGACGGTGCAGAACAGTTCGTCGGAATGCTGAGATCTTAGATGCGCATTTTTCTTGAAGCGTGTTGTGAACACTTCATCACAGAACACGCAGGTCAAGTCGTGCACAGTCGGTTTCTGAGATCCGCGACCGGATTCTTGCTCAACTTCCGGAACTTTGTAAAATGTCTTCTTAAAACTTTTTCGTTTTCTTTTCGGTGGTGTATCTTCAAAGTCGAGAAATTCTTCTGTGAACTCTTCGTCAGGAAAACTTTCTGCTGGTTCAGCGATCTCGAAGTTGAGAACATCCGCTGTATCTGAATTGCTAGGTTCTTGGTTCTCTTCAACTTTTGCCACCACACTTCGAAGAAGGGCATCCGTGTCGATGCATCTTTTCTTGAGTTCACAAGCAGTTCGTAGCTTTTCCAAGCAGCTCAGACAGATTTTCTGCGGCAGCTGATCATCTTCGAAGGGTTCGATGCCGCAACAAAAGTTCAGCTTGTTCGCGAACGTCTCTGTCTCATCGTCGATGCTGAACAGATCGATTAAATTCTTTTCAGCCGCTGTCAAGCAAACCCTACACGAGTTTTCCAACATTTTCACTTAAAACTTTTATTTTTGTTTTCAGTTTTTTATTGAATTTTATTTTCTTCGTGTCAACAAACGACAACGACTTCTTTTCTCACTCACAAGACTGGACTTCAAATTTTTAGATTCAGATCCGACGCGTTGAAATTTTGTAAGGGGACGTTGGGTCGGTTAATGGACCTATCATGAACGAGAGGCTTTGATGACACTTGTACAGTAGCTAAATCCTTTAAGTTAAATTTAGCACTGCACGGATCTGCTTTATCAGCACGTTCGAGACACAATTTCCATTTAGCAGTCATTGAATCATCTTTTGCTCAAGAAAACAATCATTCTGAAGTCGCTACTTTGAGAACGAAAGGCTGATCATTAGATTTGAACACTAGTTATGATTGTTCCAGCCTCAAAAACTACACACATATTAATCAGAAATCTATAATCAAGTCTAAAACAGCAGTAGCGAAGTAAAAACAATGTAATTTTTTAACGAGCTTTTGAAATTCCAATATTCCGGATTATCAGTCCAGTCCGAACGATTCCCGATGTCATCCAATTCGCACTTTCGGAATACGACATTTCTTGTTGTGAAAACATTCCCTCCGCCGAAAATCGGAATTTAATTGCCTGATCGAATTTTAACGCATCAAGTCAAACACCCATCATTTCAACATGTTGTCCGCCGTCGTAAGAAATGTAGTGCGCCGGTCGTTTTCCACATCCCCGCAGCTGGGAGCCGCCACCAACTTAACAGTTCGCGATGCACTGAATCAGGCGATTGATGAAGAAATGGAGCGTGATGAGCGCGTTTTCATTATCGGTGAGGAGGTGGCACAATACGACGGAGCCTACAAGGTAAGTGACACCGAGCAACATCTTTCGCAACCACTTTTTCTGGACGGCCGCAATTTTGTTATGCAATCACGGCGATCAAACTGATTGTCGAACGTCATCAGCGGAAGGCTCAAGATGATTTTGCTGATCCCTGCACTAATCGCGTTGCTCTCTCTGTTGTAGATATCACGGGGCTTGTGGAAGAAGTACGGCGATAAGCGCGTCATCGACACTCCAATCACCGAAATGGGATTCGCTGGAATAGCTGTCGGTGCTGCCATGGCTGGTCTCCGCCCCATCTGCGAGTTCATGACGTTCAACTTCTCCATGCAGGCCATCGATCATGTCATCAACTCCGCTGCCAAGACTTTCTACATGTCTGCTGGTACCGTGAACGTTCCAATCGTTTTCCGTGGACCAAACGGAGCTGCCATGGGTGTCGCTGCTCAACATTCACAGTGCTTCGGAGCTTGGTACTCGCATTGCCCGGGATTGAAGGTGCTTTCACCGTATGACAGTGAAGACGCTAAGGGTGTGTGTCACTTACATTCAAGTTCAAGGTCGTTCATTGACATAATTTCTACTTCTAGGTTTACTCAAAGCAGCCATCCGTGATCCCGACCCCGTTGTGTTCCTCGAAAACGAATTGGTGTATGGCGTCGCCTATCCAGTGCCTGACCAAGTTTTGGACAAGGACTTCGTTCTTCCTATCGGAAAGGCCAAGATTATGCGTGCCGGAAAGCATGTCACACTCGTTGCCCACTCGAAGGCTGTCGACAACGCGTTGGAAGCAGCCAATGAGCTCGCCGGAAAGGGCATCGAGGCTGAAGTCATCAATCTCCGCTCACTGCGTCCAATGGACACTGAGACGATCTTCAAATCGGTTCAAAAGACTCATCACCTCGTCACCGTCGAACAGGGATGGCCACAAAGCGGTAAGACTAATTAATCACTTGACACGTATTCAAAATATTGACTTCCGGCCTCCCGCAGGCATCGGATCCGAGATCTGCGCCCGCATCATGGAGCACGAAACTTTCTTCCATCTCGACGCCCCAGTGTGGCGCGTGACAGGAGTCGATTCCCCTATGCCCTACGCAAAGACTCTTGAACAAGCCGCTCTGCCACAGACATCCGACGTCGTCATGGCTGTCAACAAAGTGCTAGGAGTGAAATAAGCTTCTGCGAAGGAAATTACCGCAGCTGCTGATGTTCTCCCCTGTTCACCCCCAAACCACTTACCCTTCTCTTAGTTTCATTCATTAATCATTGTACAACGTCATAGGCCCACGTTAAGTTATTAAAATTTGTTTTGGTGCAATTGGAGGATTCGGTAGGTCGACTCCCCAAATTACGTCCCATGGATTGCTGCTTTAACGACGTATCTAGACATGATCTGATTGTGATTTCGCTTCCACCAACTCATTCAATGAATCTTTGAAGCTGAAAGCTTCAAGCCGCTCCATTAAATGGATTTTCCTCTGTTTTCCCTTTACAATCCCTTCGGGCTGACGAGTTCGTTAAGATCGCGGCCTCGTCATTTCTGAAAACCTTTTTCCCTTAGAATTAAAATGAAAAGTTAGAAACATTTTGGGCGCACGATAAGTTATTTCATGAGTTAACCGCAGAAAATAATTAAACAGCGTCTTGAGTTTGACCTTTTGAGCGATCAAGCAGAGAAAATTAAAATCAAAGACGAAAAATTTAATTGACCGGCACGCAAAAGATTTCATGAAAATAACTTCAAACAGAACATTGGAACATCGCCGGCACGAAAAATGCAAAAAAATTGAAGAATTTTGTTCTGTAAATTGTAAAAACAGTTAATTAAATAATAAATTGCAAAATCATTCATGAACGACTTTTAATTTAAGTGTAGGTCGAAAGATCGTTCAAGGTATGCCAGAAGGCCGCTTGTTGCTTGGATTCTTAAAATTCTAATTTTACACTTTTAAGGCGTGAAAAGCTTTTCTTAATGACAATAATTCCAACAATTTTCTCTAACGAATGTTTCCAAGGGCGACTTTTAAAAATACGTTACAACTTTTAAAAATCGCAAAGTTTTTGAACTCCAAGCTTTGAAGTTTTAAATTAACTCAATCCAGTGGTTCTTTCAGACAGCTTTCCAAAAAATCAAATCAAAAATGTTCCCACGCTCAATCGCAGCTGTTCAACATCAACTTTCAAACCAGGGCATGGAGGCGCCTACACCTCCGGCGTTACAAAGAAGCGCATCCATTTTAAGAGATGATCCTATAGGTCGGAGCGTGGGCGCTCCCGCTAATTTTTCCGTGCGATTCCTCTTCCAATGAATCCCCTTAAAATTCTGGCGACGGAGAAAAACTAATTTTGTCGAGAATAAATTCTGAACCGTTGGCTAACACGGGGTCAACATTTGATTAAACTCTTTTTTGTAACGCAATATTTTTAACTTAAAATTAGTATATCTTGACGTGTTTTCTTGATAAAACATAGAAAACGAGATTATGATGAGCCGTTCAAGCCGGAAGAAAAGTAAAGTTTGTAGACAGTTTTAAAGCGTGTGACGCAATAATTTTTAAGCTTGTCTGAGTATTTGTCACCAGTACGTCATTCAGTCAGAGGGTGCATTTCTGGAGTGAAATAGGTCACCACTTCGGCTCTTGAAAGCTGGAGCGATAGGAAAAAGTTTTGTAATCGAAATTCGTTGTAGTAATTGTAATCGATTAGCAGAAGTTTGAGCCGTTTGGCACTTGGTCAACAGATTACATATATGGAAAGTCATCCCAAGGTCAGCTTGAATAGCCACATTTTACATAGAAGAATAATTTAAAATGATCAGTGATTAACATGTAAAAGTGACCTTTATAGAAATAAAATCCAATTCTAATCTTTGTAAAAGAAAATTCAGCTGTTCTAATTCGACGTTTCCAGCTGTTTTATCAACACAGCTGTATTTTTTCTCATAAAAAGCGCTTCTTGGGCGGCGCTTTTGGTTTTATTTTGGAAAAAAAAATCCTGGAATCGGTGGCTGAAAGCGCGGCCTAAAATTCTCGCGCCTTCAAGCCCTGTTTCAAACCCATTACCAGCTTTCAAGCGATTCTCCCCGCCGCAAAATGTTTTTTCGATCTTGATGGAAGCGTTTCCATCAAGCTGACTGCTAATTTCATTAAACACCATCAAAAACTAATTTGCAATTTCATCGGAGATTGAAAAGAGTTCATTTCAGATTTAATTATCGTCAGAATTGCCAAAATAATTGAATTTTATTATTAAAATCTCATTAAGATAATAATTTTTCATCTTTTTTGCCAGTTCGAATCTCAGCGTCAACGAGATTTGTAATGAAAAACCTTTTTTGTTGATCCAAAGCATTGAAAAACGCGTCTCAATGGAACTTGCTTCAATAAAAACTGAGTTGAAAATTTTCTTTGATATGATCAATGAGAATAATTGAAATGAGACAACAAATGTAAAATCAGAAATTGTTTTATTGTCATCGATACATTCTGACTTCAAAGGCTGCAATGGATTTTTTTCTAAAGCTTTTGTGCTGAAATTATAACTGCGAGATCAAAAGGAAGCCTTGAAACTGTTAAAATTTGGAATCGAATCTAATTGTGATCAAATTGAAAAATTTAGAATTTTTGTACATTTAAGACAATTATAAAATTTAATATAGATACGTAGAGCTGGGATCTTATTGAAAACCAGGAAGTTAATTGCAATCAACTGTCAAAAATAGGAAAATTGATGAAACAAAAATTACAAGAAGCTTACAACATTTAATTAGTTAAAATTGTAGCTACAAATTCAATAGTTTGTAAAAAAACTTCTCAGTAAATGTGCGTATGAATTGATGTAGCAACAGATTGCAAACCATGATTGCATTCACGGAATCGAGCTTGCATTAAATAATGCGACGAAGTTCTGAGAACTACTTGATTGGAAAATTCAAATGAGACTAGCTTGCTGAAAGCACAAATGAGACAAAATTTGTGATATTAATTTCAGTTGAAAGCATAAGTCGACGAGTAGCAAAGCAAAAAAGGCATAAAAATGTGAATTCAATAGAACCACCGATCGATCATTACGAATATGATTCCCCTCGGCAGTGTCGCCTGGGTTGTATCCCGATTATTGCAGAATTTCATGCCCAAACGACTTTGAAAGCAAACATCGCATAAGCGGAAGCTTTCACATCGTTTCCTTCGGTGCATGCCGATTATTTGTTGAATATAGAAGGTATTGGCGAGAATGCAGGCTCAAACAATAAAGCGCTGATAACAACAAGAGAATTTTCCTGTTTTCCGAAAGCAAATGACAATATTTGGAGATTAAAAATTCATTGAACGCTTGAAGGTTTAATAATGCGATTACGAAGAGATTGGAAATTCATTGCACGACAATGAGCGTCGAAGCACGGTAGAAAAATATGTCGAAGCGCTTCTGAAGCTGTGCTGTAGTCAGGTGTGTTTGTGAAGTCGAGTTGAAAGTCAATTTCAGAGCTTTTCATTTGTGAAAGAATCTGAAAGTTTGAAAACAGCATGATGAAGTGTTTTTAAGTGACAGAATGTTTACAACATGGATCCATAAGTTGACCTAAACTCTAAATTAGTTTCATAATTCCACAACCCTTCAAACATTTCCTGCCCCACTCTGCTTGTCTGTCACTCCGAACTGATAATTAGAAACGATGCATATAATTAAAGAGTTCACGATAAGCTGTCATCAGCAGCGGGGAAAGGATGTCCACAACCAACATCCTGAAAATTCCAATGAATAATAAACGATTTGATTAAAACTGTGTGAACAAGAAACTCAATTTGAATTTTAAGAAGTTTTTTCTAGCTTCTAGTCAGTCACGAGTCGGTTGCACGCCACTTCGTCTGTTATTTATTGTCACTTAATAGATAATGACTGTCTTTCTCATATCTCTTCTCTCATCCGGAATAAAAACTCTTTAAATTGAAAGTGTTCAACATGGTGGAAGACAATGTTTCGACTCAGTGTGGTCGATTCGATGCCAATAAATTTTTCATCCTACACAGCGTCAAATTTCATTCTCGTTCATTTCTTGAAACTATCGCAATTCTCAAGCGCTCAGTAATGATAAATTGGATGATGGCTGGAAAAGTGTCTGCTTGAAGTTCTGCAGCAGATGGAAGTGCCTCAACTCCAGCTGAAAATCGACTGAATAAAAATGACATTTATTCGAGTATAAATTAGAAAAAATTGCATTTTTATGCATCATAACTTTCGTCTCTCGCTCGAAACAGGAAAACTGAACATCGCATTAATTGGCATACCGAGTTTGAAGCGAGTCATTTGACAATCCAGAGAGCTTCCTATCGAAGCGGATGTGGAAATTTGAAAATAGCTTCCGCTTCGTCAATATGCTGCGGCATTCACTCCCGCTGCAATCATTGTTAGCGGTGGCGGTGAATTTTTCCGGTGCTGTGACATCCACTGCTGATTCCATTAGCTTCAATTACTCTCGTTTTACCTTGTAAGACTTTGTGTTTTTTAGAAACTTCCGCCTCAATGCAAAATCTTAAAGCTTTTTGCGGAATGAACAGCGGTGCTTGAGACTTTCTCGCGCGCTGTTCTGAAAGAAAAATTATTGAAGCAAAATGTTGTGCTTAGATCTGCATTCTAAGAACATGTGCACTCTAGAGCTGTGAGTTAAACAACAAGAACGCAACTAAGATATTAAATTCCAGCTAAGGCAATCGCTGCACTAAAACAATTCCCTTCGAACAGTGCAGAAAAATGAAAAAATTGGTTTCTAGTCAAGAAAACGAATGGATGGAAAACCATCAAATGTTACTTTAGCCAAAATAGCTTATCCTGAGTAACATAACCTCAGACACACATAAAACATAACCTCAACCAGCATAAATTTTACGAGCTTAACCTCAAATGCAACGACGTTACTGAACTTTCACTCCGCAAGCGTCCCGAAGACGAAAAGAATGGAAAAACTTTGCAAAATTGAATTTTAAAAGCATCAGTCTCATGTGGATATTTTATTCTTTACGATGTTCCGTCGAGCAACAGTGGGTCTTCTGGATAGAATTTAATTTTGTTTGAACAACTCCATAACCTATATTTCTTCATAAAATTTTCTGCTCTCGGGAAACTGGCGGGATCTCCTGGTTTCTTTTTTTTGGCGCGGTATGGAAATTCAATTTGTTTAATGCCTTTTCCATTTTTTGCTGCCGCTAGATAGAGAATGGAACAATGTAATTTTCATTATTGCATATTTGCAGGTGAGAAGCGAGCTGGGAGGTAAAAAAGAGACTTTTCATAACTCAGTTTCCGCGGTGAGGTGGCATTACCATGTGAAGACGTGTGTGACGAGGTTTGCCACAGACTAAACTGTAAATAATATTCCTTAATGCAAACTTCTTTCTTCCCGCTTGCCAATGCGATCACAAACTTTCTCATTTGTAATTGAACTTGCTCTGGTTTTGTTAATGTTTTCCCTCGAATCAACACTCGGAGTGAGGTGCAAGCAGGTAAATAAATGTTCTGTTCAAATTAAACCATTGCAATAAACGAGATCCAGCTTTGGAGAAAAACCGAAAACTCACCAGACACGTTACAACGATTGTGATTGCTGTTAGAAGTTAAACTTTCGACAAATGTTTTCTTCGGTTTGTGGGTGGGACGGCGGCTGGAATCAGTTTCGGTCCATGCACATGCAGTCTTTGGTCAGAAGTGTAAAGTATCTCCAATTGAATTAATTAAACTTTATCGTTTTGTTTCGAACATAAAGCTTCAGAGGTTGCACTGAGATACAGTCACAGCAAAGATAACTCTGTGACTAGAAAATGCGAAAAAAATTGATGTTAACAACAACTGCAGCATTCAAAACTAAATGTTTAGGGGTATTAACCCTTTACCTTATGTAATATGTTTCAGTCTCAGTCATCTTTCAAGCAGACAACTGATCGCTTAGCTTGTTGATCGCAAATGCGTTCAGATAAGTTTTCTAAGTCCAACCAACTGGAAATGTTTACTTCAATTTTAAATAAAATCTACACTCGAGTGTATCCATTCATAAAGTTCTTCATGTTTCTACTTCGTTATAAACCACTTCCCACCCTTATCTCTCCCATCACGTTCCAAAACAAGCCTGAAATCCAAACAGCTTCTGCACTCTTTGCACTGGCTGTGGCTTTTGGTAGATGCAAAAGTTTTTCGAAGCGCAATTTTCAACTTTAAACGATGAAAAAATGCGAGTTTGTAATGCTTTTACCCTCAACAATTAGTAACTCGAGGATACTGTATTCAGGTAATGCCATTTACAAAACTTTTATGTTTCAGTGAAACATAAATTTTCATTTAAACAAACAAGGTAAAAGTTCATCGTGGCTCAAGAGACTGTATAAGGGGAACGACAAGACATTCCCACATGACCTTAGTCCTGTTGGGCTCAATTAACCCTTCTGTCTCTAAACAGCTATCTACCATGCGTGTGACCGAGCAAGCTATACCAATAAGTCTGCACTTTAATGCTCAATCATTAAGAAAATATTAAAATAGCTTTTCCAGTATTTCGAGCTCAGCGTCAAGAGATACAGCGGAGAGAATTCGATTCACTCGTCCTATAATTAGTGAAGCATAACAAATTGATATTACTTTATATGGCAGCTGCCAAGAGCGGAGAAAAACAGCGCAAACAATTTTGACAGTGGTTTTGTATACAAGCAAGGACAACTTCAACATAGATGCGATGGTGAATGAAAAAGTGGAGTAAAGAGACTTTGAAGATACATGCAAGTATTTTTAACCACCTCAAAGTCTTGATTTTCCATGTATGCGCTGATTGAATGCTTGTCAACCTTCTAGCTTCACAGTTTTCTGACCTTCCACAAGTTCGTCTATATTCTGCTAGAAAATTAATTCCAGTTTCTCAACTTTGGCTTCCACTACATCGTTCCTTCAACAAAAAGCGAAGAAAGAACTGAAAATCAATTTACAATAGAGTAAACAAGAACATCATGTTCAAGTAGCTGAATGGAATCAAGTGCTTTCTGTTCGACTCATACTGCTGCGAGAGAAAAAGAAGATGCTTAACGAATTGGAGCAGGAATGCTTCTCGATGGAGATTCCAATTCGGGTATTCACTGGATAAAAAGAGAAACAAAAACTTTGTTATAATAAAATATGAAGTTTAAATGAAAAAAGTTTTCGCTTTCTTCTCAAAAGGCGATGTTACTTGCCATGAATATAAAAAGCTTTGCTGGTGGACTGTTATCTGGTGAGATGATTTTGGCTTTTAATTTGTTGACCTTTTACGAACGTCTGCGGAGTGGGTCTAGCGTCAGATTGGCAAATCTCGATTAACTCCGGTGGCAACGAAAACATCTCTATGGAGAGTTTAATTTTGAAATTGGATTTAGGGAGTTCAACGACACTTTGGGTTGATCTCAAGGTGTGGATCAAAATCTACAGTCTTCTGACAAAAAAAGCGATATTTTAAACTTGTTAAATGTGCAGTTTGTAAAACTAAGAAAAGTTTAAGCCAGTGACTTCAAAGTTCTGTCAAATACAAGACTCGATCAGTTACAAGTCTACAATTCTTAGGTAATTGTTTCGGTACAAGACAGTTCTCAAGATTTTCCCTGACTTTTTACATCTTCCCGAGTATCCAAACTTTTCAAATAATTAACAATTTAACGATTTCAGACTTTCAATCAATTTTCTTGACTTCGCGACTTTTGCGGCAGTTGATTGACGTCATGAGCGAAACTTCCTGAGAATGTTTGAGAAAATTCTTTGAGAACATTAATTTATGACAGAAATTTTATTAGAAAAACAATTTTTCAAAAAGAACGCAAATTTTTCTTTCCTTTTATTTTCACTTTCGTTTTGCGCCCGCGACAGCAATAAAGTTGGGATTTTAATTAATTCCTTTTTTCCATCTCAACTTTTTTCTCCCAGCTGAAACGAAATGAAAACAGAAAGCTTAATGAGGAAACTTTATAATTTTTCCTTTTCTCTCTTCGCTGCGAGACAGAGACGAGATGAGAAAGATAAGCCAACATTCAATCTTTTTTGTGAAATATTTAATTATGAGAGCTACATAATGAGAAATTCTAAGAGAAAGGCAAAAGAAAAGGAGAAAGATGGAAAAATTATTTTGATAATTGAAGATTCAAAATACAATTACTTTAATGTTATTGCTCAGCTTTGATTTCCCTCATTTTCACTGTTTGTAATTTTGATGCCTTTTTCTTTCTCCTTTGTTCGCTCAGCCAATTTCGCTACAGCCTTTTTATCTGCTTATTCCTTTACGTTTACAATTGAATTGTTTGCAATTTTTATTATGCTTTACGCTTTCACCGCTTGTCTCGCCCTTTTCAGTGCCGAGCATTTATATGCATGAAGCTAGGTACACATGTTTTTCATTGTACGTGACTGTATTTTTAATCTCCGCTTGAGGTTCTTTATTTTTCATCCGGAAGACGAGGATTCCATGCGCTACACTATCTACATCCACTTATATCAGCCATTGCAAGGCATCTATACAAAAAGAATGGCGTAAACGCTCATCGTCTCTCAACTAGCAAATTGTTTCGCGTTTACGAACGGATACATGGTGAATGTTTTCGTTCTTAATGTCTTTATTCAACAGATTATCTTTCATTGTAATATTTACAGGATGCTAGGCACACACACTGAGTAGTTTGGGACTATTTGAAAGTGGAATTGATTGGAAATTTCCTGTGAATCATCGCACATGCTTTGCATTATTTGACGTTTCACGACAGCACAATCTTTTCATAGCGTATTTAATTCAAAAATTCAATAATGAAAAAAGACGTTCAAGCGTAGCAAACTAGCAACATGACTACAAGTCTCCTAACTATCATATACTTAAAACCATGAAAAAACGTGCATTGGCTGATAAAAGATGTTGTTGACAACCTTCAGACCTTCCTGTTTAAACTCCACAGCTTTTGTCAGGCTGTTCGCCTTGTCTTAAACTTTGTTTTCCTTTCTTCAACGACCAACTACAGTGAAAAGGACCTGAATGAAGGATGAAGACACTTGATATTTATGCTTGGTGCCTCTTTAGGCCACTACCATCTCCCTTGCCTACCCGCACCTTTTTGTTGGAACTTTAATGTTTCATCGCTTTCCCCACCTACCCTTCAACCATTTATGACGACGATGATGTTATTGTTACGGTTACGGTTATGTCTTCTCCTCGTTGGAACTTTTCTTCTCGGGAAACTTTTGTGTTTGCTGGGGCCGTTTTGCAGACATAAGCGCTTCTGTTGGAAACCGGAGTAGATTGCAAATTTGTTCGCCTTCTATTTCATAATTAGGATGTTTTCATGAGTGATCCTATGCTTCGTGATTCTTAGTGAGGCAATTCGCATTCTCTAGTGGAATGTCAAATAAAAAATAATCACCCGCTGAGTGTCGCACGTGAAATTTCAATTTTATTGGATTTCCTCACAACAAAAAATTCTCCGCCGTGTTCATCGAGGTGTAATTGAAAATAATGCGGCTGAACGTGGAATTTATCTGATGTAAATTTCTTTTTTGATTAAATTTTAATAGAATTAAACTTTAAAGAACGGTTTTGGTACGTTCTGCTGGACTACTTCCTGTGGATACCTGAACATTTTGTTGATCATGAGAAAAGTTTCATACGAACTAACATTATTGCATTAGTTGCGATAGAAAAAGCTTGCCTCGAAATATTTGGAGAATACAATTGGTTTTGTGCATCATCAATTTAATTAGCTGAAATTTCAGGCAAATTTTTCAGTTACATTGCATACGGAACATAGCAAATATGTAAATAGGTTTCCAGTGAAACTTCTTATGACATGATTGTGGAATTGTTTGTTTGAAATATTTCTTACTTTGTTAATTTCCAGATCTGTCTTTATTGCCACAGTTTTTTCAGCACTTTGCCACTGACACAAAGGTAGGTAGCCTAGCAATTCGCACTTTCCTGCATTCAAAAAGTCATTCGTAGGCTATTTTATCGAACGTCAAAGGTTTTCTAAGTAGGTTTTACTCCCCTGGCTGGTTGCCAAGCGTGAGTATGTAAATTTCCGCGTTGATAGCAACCCGGCTTCATTCCATTAGCTTCATTCCACGTACCACCAATTCCAGTTCATAAAGTTATATTTACAATCATTTTCTTTTTCTATGGTGTCTCGTGTGGAGTAATTGTTTTCCATGATACAGTGTTTACGATAATGTCATCGTTAACACGTTGATGTAAGGTGGAAATTGGAATATTGAATTGAATTTTCTCCGCACTCGCTCCATAAATATAATTTTACATTACGAGAAGGGAAACTGTGCTTTGCTAGCGTGGAAAGGTTCAGGCTTGAAAATCATGGCAACCGGAATATCTACGGGCTGAGAAACATCTGCAAGCAATGACCCATGAAGAAAGGTGAATAAAAAGTCGGGAAACTTATTTTTTTAATTAAAGATTAAAACTTTTTTTTTCATTTTCGTTTGCTGGCACAAAAGAACGACGCCGAGAACTGAAACGCTTTTCATCTGCATTTTTATAACGCCGTGGTGTAAAAAGCTCGAAATACATGGTAGAGTGAACGTGAAATTCTCTGCTCAAAATGTTTCCCTCTTCATCTGGAAATTTAAATTTCCGGCTTTAGCGCGAAGGAAGCAGGCAGTCGGGCACAATGCAATGATGTCTGTCTCGAAAATATTCATAAATTTTCGAGAAGAACTTGTTGGTTTCTGGCTGAAAGAATTTAAGGATGTGCTTGTTCGCATTCTCTCTCGCTTTTTGAAATTCAGCCAAATTGAGATTACGAGAGTGTCGCACGTGGAATGTGAAGAGTTGTACACTTGATTCATGCAGATGCAGGTAAAAAGGGCTTGGTTGCACGGCACATAACCTCAAAAGTAAGCTTTGGGCTATGGCAACCTCAAAATTACTACGAAGTCGGCGATAAGAATTCTCATAAGCTTTTCAAGCGTTTCCATGACAGCGACAAGGTTCCCAACTTAACCCAGATTCACAGCCCTTCCATTACTCTATGCATCAAAAAAGCGGTGTTTCCATGACTCGCTGCCGTATCATCATGTCAATAGTCATTTTGTCTTTCATTTTTTGTTCCACCTGCCGCAGCATGTCTTGCATTTTTCATCAGAGAACGTTAGAAAAAAGCAAATTCCACAAGCTAGAACTGAAATGATGGAGAAAAAATGCATAATGTATACGGTTGGTTTATGGTAGAATGTCCCAAATTATGTTTCGCTAGCAGCAGAGAGAATGACAATTCATAGCTCGCTGCCAATGTTACAAAAACCGTGAAGTCAATCAAAGTCATTACACGGGATTTTACTGCCACATTTTTATTTCGAACTGACGTCGTTGTTTTTCATGGCACAACTTTGTCATTTATAAATATTTGAGTGAGAGAGAAAAATAAGACTTTTTCACAGCTCATACATCGTCTGTTCATCCGAGAGTGCCATATCAACCTCTTGAAGCTTTGGCAAAAGTTTTGTTCGGAATTCATAAAAAGTTTGTGACTTGCAATGGCTCAGAAGTGAACGACGGTAGACACCGCGAAGCTTCAAGCGGTTAAATTGAGAGACAACAAGCTGCAAAATAGTTACCACGACGAGAGAATAATTATGTGAGAAAAATTAATACGATAAAGTTTCATCGGAAAGAGAAGTCACAACAAAAACAGCTCGAACAGAAAGTTAAACTTTTTAACATCGCTCCGCAGAGACGCTTACTTAAGACTCCTTGAGATTTGATCCTGAATCATTAATTTGCGTTGTAACAAGTCACGTTGCGTGACACATGCAGAATGCAGCAGCGATAAAAAGCGATCGTCAACAACGTCAGAGATAAATGAAGAAAAAAAATCAATATTTAATGAAAAAGTGAAGGATTACAGAACAACGTCAAAATTGTCAACCACAGTCACTAATAGTAACGTCAAACTGTACTTCAACGCGTTGCACGAGAGTGCTTCAGAAAAGAACAGTGAAATTGATACTGTCACTAGTCTTGTTCCATCAATAATCCAATCTCTATGTTTTCTTCGCTATCCTGCAGGATGTGTCATCAATGTTTCCGCTGATTGTGTTTGAATAGCGCACTCAATGAAAATATTTACAATGGAACGTAAATAAATAAAGAAAACTCAGCTATGATCAAAGCTGACTTTTCTTTATTCTTTTGTAGAAAATATTGCAAGAACGAGTGTGATGAATGAATACAATTTGAAAATATCAAGTTGTGCTTACCGTTGCTTGTAAAATTTCCAGGTAGTTCTCAAAGAGAATGTGAGACTGTATGGTCATATCCTTTTTAAACCTTCAAAATATTATTGAGAGCTTCAGATTTATTTCTTCAAGTGTGTACAAGCTTACAGGCAATATCGCCTGCGTAGCACTTCAGCTAAGACTTTGAAATCAGATCTGGAAAATAAAAAGATCTGGAGTTTATCAACAACATGTATCAAGCCACTAAGAAGCTTGTAAATATTTTCGAGAAGGACTTCAGGTATTTACAAGTGTTTTAAGAGCTTCATAGTAACGAAGCTTGTTGAGTCTTGGAAAAAAATTCTGCAGAAAAATTATTTAAACTGTAAAAAATCGAGGAGATTTATTTAACTGCTTGTAATTTTATATCTGATTGATTGTTCATGACACTTTTTGTAAAATTGATCTTTTTAAAAGCAATTTTTTCTCGGAACTTTGTTGAATCGCCCTTCAGAATGCATTAAAGTCAAGCATCCTTGAAAGCAAATTGAACGTCAATCTTCTGTGTATGATGGGAGTTATTTCCACTCCGTTACGTATTGATCCGTGAGACGCGCTCGAGTTTTAAATCGAAATGAGACAAACTCGTTTTCAGGCAGCATAAAGACAAAAGTCAAATTTGTATTGGCGCGAATCTTGCTCGGCAGCGGAATAGAAGCCAACCAACAAAGCTACGACAAATAAAATTAATTTCTTTTCTACTTTCGGTTTTGCAACATCAATTTTCCGGGACATTAAAGTCAAATCCATCGAATTTCTGGAGCGATAAAGTGCGAGTCGGAGGATTTTTCAATTTGAATGCGGAGAAGAACAGAGAAAAGAAATTAAGCTCTGCGTAAATTATGGTTTTCTGGTCTCGCAACAGCAAAAAATTTATAAAACCAAAAATGATGGGAAAACTTTCCATTTTTGGTTTCGAGTTTTATCCTCGCTTTTTTCCTGAAACATTTTTAATGCCAAAAAACATTTTTAATGCCTTGAGATGCTAATAGATTGCAAATTTTCTTTACAAACTTTCCTTTTCCTCTTTGCTACATTAAAATGAAATTACGATCAACAGTGTTATTATTCAATCCCGCATAATGGGAAGGGATTTTAATTCTCAGCTTTCATCGATTATTGGAAGGCAAGAAAATTTCCTGTAAATATGAATTTTGATTGAAAATGTTCTCAGTGTGGCTGTAATTAAAACATAACTTAAGTTCATGCATTTGTAATAATAATTGAGTGTTTCCAGATATTTTAATCAATCATGCTAATTTAATATCCCTGAACGAGTAAACTATTTAAATAAGTTCAATTTTTATCATGTGGAATCTAGCAGAATTTGCAGAAATTTAATTGATTCAAATAAACATTGCAGCTTTGACAAATTTACTTTAGACGAATTACGAAAAAGTAGGCAATCCGAAATTTCAATTTAAACATTTTTCAATGTTGGTTCCGTTGCTTTGACAAAGACTTTTTGCTAAACTTGCAGGAACATTTTTAATAAAAATGTTTTTTGAGAAATTTATTCACAGTTACGGCTTTGATCGCACATCAACGAAGTGAAAACTATCGAGCTTGTGTGAACTTCACCTAAAAAGGAGTGTTTTGAGTGAAAAATCACAATTTTAAGCTTTTTTGTAGTGTTGCATCAACCATCCGACACGACACGAAGTGTGCAACAAAGTTTGCGTACATTTTTAAACAGAAAACAGTATTAAAACGGTAAAATTCGGCACGAAAAAGTTTTTTCAAATTTTAACTTGCGAAAATAAATAAATTAAATTCAACAAAAGTTATTATTTTCAAAGTTGAAATTCAAACTATTGTAGAAAACTTTTTCACAGAAAAACGCATCGAGCTGTGCATTGAGACGGTAAAAAAAGCGGTACAAAGTGAAGAAAGACGGAAAAACACAATTTTATTTGGAAAATGTTCAAGAAAATAATTTTTATACGAAAAGTTTCAGAGCTTTTATGACTGTTTTTCTTCATAATAATTTTTTCATAGCTTTGAATTGCTTAAGACTTCTTCTTACCCTTCGTCGTTTCGAGAATTATAATCAGAGTTCTTGTGTCTTGATGATGTTCGTTTGATGATGACACTTTGCTGTCGACGCTATGTCAGCTTGTACAAGCGGTTTTACTGCTTATCAGAAATAAAATGGTATTCAAAAAAAAAAGCTTGAAAATTGGCAAATGAAATTCAAAACAATGGGAGATATGAAGGAATTATTTTGATTTAGTTGGGGATTTGGGTGGGAAGAAAATATGTTACTTGAAATCAGAGGTTGAATTTAGACTTTAGGTATTTTTTTGGCGTTTTCCAGCTATAGCTTTAGCTTTAGAGTTTAAAAAAAGTCTAAATTCAACCTCTGCTTGAAACTTATTATAAACAGTCATAAAACGCCACAGATTTGTTCAAAAAATTTGAAAATGATTTAGCGATTCAATCACGCCATTTGAGTTTAATCCAAAATTTCGTTGTGAAATAATTTTATTTTACTTCTGATTCTGACTCTAGAAAACAAATTATAAAACTTCTGATTCTACTTCTTAAACAAAAAAAAAATGGTTGAAACAAAAACTGCAACTTTTAAAAACCTTTGTTTATGATTATGCGCTTTTGATATCAACTAGAAAGTTTTAGTAAATCGTAACCTGGTCTAATGGAGATACATTATTTAAACTTTTTGTTCATGCGCAACAAAAGGATATCTTCGAGCAGACTATCTTCCAACCAAGTTCGATTTGTTCATGATGTAGTTGATGTGCGAGAAAAGTCTTTCTATGGATACATCAGTGACTGGAATGTGTATGATGTCAACTGCAATCGAGCAGAATCACGGTAATCTTGCCTAGCGTTCATCCAGAAGTTGTGAATTGACTCTTAATTTTTTTTTGATTCATCAAAGCATTCAAACCAAAGCATTCATATACGATATAAGATGGCTATGATTCAAAGAAGCCTCTTATAAAAATGTTTATATGTGTGGCTTCTGAACAAGACTGATGGAGCTCCGTTCTCATCTACAAGATTGACACAGTTTTGCGTCACTTCAGAAACGTTTCTTAACTCTTTTATTTTCCTCTGCACAAGCGGCAAAAACGTTATCGGTTTCGGTTTTAACTTTTCCCCATAGCAAGCTTCATATACATCAGTGTGCATGCTTTGTAATGCTTTTCAAGATTGCTCGGACGGTTTTAAAATGACTCATTGAATGTTCTTCTTTTTTTACTTAAGTTCATCCTCACCGTTATTGATTTCCTACAGGTCTCCACGTTTCAAATTTGCTTTCCAACAGCGCGCTGCAGCGTTTAAAACTTGTAAATTTTGCTAGATTTAGTTCTAGGTACCGCGTCAGCACTCAATTCACAAAAACTCTTTTTCTTCTTTTCATAAGTTCCAACTAAAGATTTTTGGCGTTTTTAAAATGAGCGGATTTATTTTTTATAAAACTTCTTATGACACTCTGAAAAAAAATTATTTCTCTGCTCTGACTCTGAAAAATGTAGCGAATCCAATTGATTATGATTCCAATTGTGATTCTGCTACAAAACCCTGGTTGAATCTGAGGCTTGTAAACTTATTATTTTCTGCTGATCTCCCTGCACGTTCGTTATTTTATTCATTAAACATGTCTGTTCTCTTGTGAGACAAAAAACTGTAAAACGACAATAAAAAAATTAACCGCGGATGAAGAAGTAAAAAAACCTTGCAGGGAAAGCTCCATTTATCATCAGTCCAATTAATTCGTTCATATTTACTGCGCTGAATTATTCGTCGACTGTTTAATCGAAACCAAGTGCTGAGGCGGGTAATAGCACGAGCAATGTGGGTAAGTGGAATGAATTTTAATAACTAGAAAAATTTCACGAATATTTATTCTTTGCAACGCCAGTCATACCTCATTTCGCCATCGCAAACTTCTCCAAACGTGAGGGTGACGAGAATATAAAACATGAAAAAATTAATATTTTTTGCTGCCCTCGACGTCGGAACAAATTCCTAAGGCAGTGAACCCTTAAAGATTTTTTCTTTCGGAAAATGGAACACCGAAATCAAACGCTATATCATGCGTTGCTTCTTTTTTTGATTTCGCCTTCGCACGAAAATTTTACCTTTACTGCAGGTTATTCAAGAACGACGAAGAAAAAAACTTTTTCTCTTGATGAAAACTTTGGTTGAAGATGAAAATTTACAGCAAAGAATATCTGCTTCTTTTCCCCGCTGCTTTCATCAGCTACCAAAGTTTGCGCTGTAAATTAAAATTATCCGAAAAGCACCGCGGCAGCAATTGTCACTGCTTGGGGACGTTCATAAATAAAAGTCACTCGGCCAAAACGTTTCTTGAAAGTTTGTTCAGCACCAAAGGAAGTTCAACAACTTTGTTGTTATACACTTCTGTTCCTTGGGTTGTGAATGTACCCTGTCAGTACTGTTTTGATTTTCTATCTTCTTGTGCTTCCATTTGTTCTCTCCTTTCCCGAAGTTATTTTGCAGCAAAAAATAAACTTATTTTAATTTCACCAATAAATCTCGCTAGTGTAACGTTGACCTCAAAATATTCGTTCGACGACTGGAAAATATTTTGGGACAAGGGATACAACGACGCGCTATTTTTAATTATTTTCGTACAATGCTGTAAACGTAGCACTTCAACTTTTCAACCATAAAATATGAATTATATTTTGCTTTTTTCCTTCATGCAGCAACAAAACGTGCATAAATATAAATACACATTAATCATCATGAAGCCATAAATACAAACATGCTCGACTCATAATAAATGTGAATGGTGCATCCAATGGAAACTAGTTTTTTCGTTGATGCTGTTGGAAATTCGCAAGAGATGCATTTTTTATAATTTTCATCGTGAAATTCATATTTGCACACAAAAAACTTACAATAGGGGAAGGTCAGCGAGTGATTCTATGATAAATTGATTGCTTTCCATAAAAATATACAACTGAAATTATGATAACTGAATTTAATTAAAACTTCCATTCAGCATTTTTATATTGGATGCATTAAATTATTCCTGTTCAACTTTTCAAGACGATTGGTTATTCTATGCATACATTTCCACGAAACTAACTAAAAGCTTTTCAACTCATCGTTACGTAATTGATCCACAATCCCCGATACACAAAGCTATGAATGCATTTCCATAAGGGTAGAATAGAAATTTGCACTTTTGTAGTGCTTGAAAAATGCTGAAAAAAAAATCTTTAAAGTTATTCGTCGGTGCTACGACAATGATACGGGAAAATCCCCGTTGATAAGTGGAGGCTATAAAAGACTTCAGTTTAGCTACTGCTTTAACGAGCGTTTTGAATAACTGGGACGACTACAGCATCATCTTGCAGAGAGTGTAGTGTAAAATGCTTTTGTTGAAACTGGCTATATCATAGCTGACACAAATTTTCTAATCTCATCGTTTAAGTATTAAGACTTATTAAAAAGTTTTTCTCGCACAATCTTTCTTTTCCCTTTTCCCAAACACCCATTCCACCTCCAGTGTTCTTCAGCAAGCTGAATTACTAAACACAGGGAACTGTGCGACGAAGTTTTAACTTCAAATTGTAAGTGTGCATGATGCAGTTCCATTCATTTTGAGTGTCTGTTTTGTTTCTTATCCTTCCCCGAAAAGCAAGAAGTGCAGAGAGAAACTTGACTTTTCGCACAATTTGATACTAAATAATATTTTATTGCTACATTTTATGGCTCCCGTTCTCTGCCTTCGCGTCCCAGAAGTCATCTCACTCTATTTTCGTCCCTGTTCATTCTCATTTTGCAATTTCCTTACGCTCCTTTTTTGATTAATCGTTTCTTCATGTTTGTCTACAGATTTTCTCATTTTATTTCCGCATCATGCTGTCGTTCATTATGCTGTGCCAGTCATCATAGGACCAGGAAAAATAACAAAGCAACTTTAAAGTATAAAGAAAAACAACAACTTTTAATTGGTAGTTCAAGCTATGGTCGCTTCTTTATGAGATTTTTAAAGATTTGTTCAATTGACGTCAGCACAAAGTGACAGAATGCACCGTTCTTCCGACTTTTAAATCAATTAAATTGTAGCAATCTTCGTTTCAAAGCTAAAACACAAGTTTTAACAAATGCGCAATGTTTTATTTTGTTACAAGTAGATGCAAGATCTTGTGACCAAGTGACCAAATGAAGGCGTTGCTGCTAAAGGGAAAAAAGTTCTCTTCAGAACTGATGTAAAATCAAAGTGTCGCAAACCCAATATCAAACTCAATGAGTCAAACCAGCAATACCATGAAGCTTGATTGCCTTTGAGCTTTTCAATCAACAAAGAAGTGATATTTCCCATTCTCAAATTGGAATTGATCGAAATAGATAGAAAGGTGATGAAAGCTTACAAAGTTCTCGGTTCTGTGTGCAGTCAAATTTAATTACAAGAGATTTTTGTCTGCTCGGTGAATGGTAGAGAGAAGTCTGACAAACTCCGCTTACCTGGGGGAAAACGCCAGACCGAAGCTTACAAAGACGAAGATTTGCATGGGAAAATTGGAAAAACTGATTGGCAGCGAGAAAGATTCTCCACTAGCTAATGCATTCACTCAGACACTCGAGTTGCCAACCACAAGACAAACTCGATTGAAATTGCATTTTATGTGATTTTGCCTCAAAGTGCTGATTGAAAAGTTTTCCGGAGTGAAAAAGTCAATATTTTCCATACGAATTAGAATTGGATGATAGAACTTTTTTCTTTTTCACGCTTCACTTGCTTTTCTCGTTTTTTCAAATTTTGAGGCAGGAAAAGTTTGCACGATTAAATTAGCTTTTCATCTGAGAAATTCTGTTATTCTTCAGGGAAAAGGGCTTCTGGTGTGGATTTCATTTGCATAGCAACAACTTTTTTGATTGATGCTCCAGCATTTCACATCAAAAGTCAGACTGAAATGAATCTTTCATCTCGTATCGTTCATCTTCCCGATTTCCATCCCACTCGTAGCCTGTTCTGAATGTTTACGATGTGCAAGTACAAGCGATCAAAGACCTTTCGCCTTTTAAACTGTTTAATTAGAATTGCTTGCAAAACCTTTTTGGATGATTGATGGATAATCTAGCATCAAAATTTGATTTTTGGGTGCTTTCTTAATTAATCTCTTTTCAGTATCTGAATCATTGGATAAATTTGAAAAGAAATTAAGGACACTGGATTTGAATGTTTTCCATTGATGTTACGTTCTCTTCTATTCTCTTGAGTTTAGCAAGCTTTCTTACAAAGTCACCACATTCTCTTCATTCCAGCATCCACTCTTTCAAAGTGGTGCACATGCGCATGCTGAACGTTCCAACAGTGCTAAAGAGATCCTGAAAGCTTCTGTCAAAACAACGAAAGTAAAAACATTACCGAAATGATGTTAATGCAATACCGTAATTTATTGTGACCAAATAAAATAAAGAAGAAGACGGTTTGAAGTTCAATAAACTTTTATGACATTTCCAGAATGTGTTCACTGGAGCTGGGATGATGAGAGACTAGAGAGAACTTCCGACCGCATGATTCAACGAAAATATCAATCAAAATTGTTGAGGTCATAAAGTTTATAATGTCTCCCTTGGCTTGACACGGAGAAAAGCGAGTCTGCGTTTGAAAAAGTTCAATTGAAAAACTGAATCATTGATGCAAATCAAAACCTGTTGCTCGTCAGGATTATCGCTTATGTTTAACCCACCCAACTAGTGATACAAACTAAATAGATTTTGAATTTCAGATGCAGAGCATAAAGCGAGATTTATTTCTATTCATGAAGAGCTTTTTGTCGACACAGATCCACTCAATTCTTTAATTTTTAAAAAAATTCTCTGGAGCGAATAAAGGAATGAAAACAAAAAATTAAAAGCTGTTCCGGATGAGAAGTTTCACAAGTTGAATGTACGACAGTTGGCTACATGCAAGAAAAGTTTATCATCCACTCAGTCTTTGTGACGTTTTGCATTTCCACTGTGAAGTTTTGCAGTCGGTTTTGATTGTCCTACACGCTTAGAGTAATTCGCAATTTGCAAGATCATTTTCAACCCATTCGTTCCAGCTGTTAACCAAATGCGACTTGAGCGTTCATTTTGGTTGTAGTTAAATTCTCTTGAGATTTTTAAAAAATGCATTCTTAACCGACAAAAAGCCAGAAATTCTAAATTTGCAGTTGGCTTTTCGGGTTGAGTTTTGCACATTTGTGAAAATGGATGCTGTTTTGCTATGAATTCTGTACCGTTTAAAAACGAGAAAACTAAACGGATGGAATTTTACATAACGAATGAAATTTTTCGTGTTTAACAAAAATTCTTCTTAGAAGGGTTCCACATGCACGGATGTGTAAGTTTGGAAAGTTTTTATTCTCTCCACCCCGGCGACAACAAAGAAGCAGAAGCAAACCATTGACAGTTTAAGGCACAAATGTTGCGGTGAAAAGAAGAACGGGTAGGGCCGACGGGCTTTTCCGCATTTCTGATCACTACAAATTCTCTTGTAAGGTGAATTTAGAGATGATCCAACGCTTATTGAATTTTCATTGGATACGATGACAAATCAACATTTCGATGTAGGAAAGGGAAGCAAATATCGTGACATAAAGCACAAGTTTGGCAAATTTAATGCCGGAAAAGCTGCTCATAATGTGCACTATTACGAGTTTGAATTTATAATGAACTATCTGGTGTAAACATGAACAGCGTCCGGTTTATGGTGATTGCTGGAAACAATTTTTATGAAGCTTAAAAGGCTGCAAGGGATTGATTAATTATTAATTGGTTTTCATCCCCGCCTCTAACTTTTAATCAAGTTTAAAGCTATTCAACGAGCTTTTTATGGCGCAATGTTTATTTTCATTTAAAAACCTTTCAGCGGATAAAAAGGTTAAAGGACAGGGCCTTGATCAGCCAAGAAGTATTCAACAGACCATGCCAGCACCAGCTTTCATACATCCTTGCGTGGATTATAAAATTTAATTAAAATTAACACAATGATTACGGACGGAATATGCTGCTATGATGGCTTGTATGTGATACGGGTTAATCGCATGGAAAATCATAATTCACAATTCATTTAATTATACGATCAATTAAATATTTATCATCATTTATGGGAGTTCTGTGCGCACTTTATTTGAGTGTTATGCAAATTTTCATCTATTTCTATAATTGCTTGAGCAGAGACTTCCCCACAATTGCCCTGTCAAAGATGCAGTCGCCCAAAAGTCAGCATAAGCATAAAGTATTATTAGGTTTCATTGAACACCTCGTCTGACTCTTCGATTCTCGAAGTAATTTATGCACCTACATGAGTGTAATTAAACTGAAAGATTTTTGGATAATTATTGAACTTCGAATCGAATTCGGAGCAGCAAGAAATTTCCTGCTGTTCAAAGTGTGGCAAACTGCTGTAGCCTGAACTAGACACCTGTTTGCAGCAAGAACAGCATGCAAATATTATTCAGATATCAAATATTTTAATTCATGCAATTTATCGTCCTGATTGTTTGTTTTCTAGCATTGATTGAAATTTTAATTATAATCAACATGCTTTCTTCCTATAAAACTTAAATGCAAGTCATTCCAGAGAAGATCTTGAGAGAATTTTGCAAGACGAAGCGAACCGTCGTTATCACTTTAAGAAGAAATTTATTTTCATTTGATCTTTAATTGCCCTTAAGATAAGTCGCAAGTACCATATATTTATCCATCTAAAGCGAACGAGAGAAACGAAGCTTGAAATGTCAGCAAATATTTAAACTTCAGATGGAGAGCGTCGAAAAGCCAGAGAAATTTTAAGAGCTCGAATGGTCAGTTGAAAGTCTTTGTTATCCCTTAAGCTTAAAATTCAATCGATATCAGCCGAAAAATTGAAGAAAATAAATTCTTTTTGATGAAGCTATTAAAAGCCATTAATATAAACAAATAAAGCTCTTAATTAGAAGAACATTTTTTTCAATTTCGGAAAAGACTTGGATTTTAAATAATAAATTTCATCTGTGTGTTTGTCTTAATTTACACTCAATTTTTTTTCGTTTCATCATTTTTTGTACAAACAATTTTTTTTTCTTAGAAATGCTATTTATACTTTTATAACCTGCAAGAAAGGTTGGAACCGAAACACTTTTGTTTTTTGAATGTCGCACTCAAAGATATCATTTTGCACGTTTGATGACAGATCGAGTTCTCAATCCAGATCTCGAGCGTGAAATTCTTCGGATTGACGACATTTACAGTATTGACGACATTAAGAAGGGAAAACCTAATCGTTAGGACTTCAAAACAGCTTTGATAAATTCCTTTTGATTAGAAGAACATGGTACGGGAACGTCTAGGGAGTGAAATCGAAGAAAATTGTGAATGATTGTGAAAGCGATTGTAAAACTGCAATTTTCCTTTTTTATTTGAAGAAAAAAATCGTTTTTGGACAGTTGCCCACGCTGTGATATCCTCAAGAGAACGATTACTGTTCCGTTTATGGTCCCTTAAGTAAGAGAAATGCGATTAAAAGACTGCAAAAAAATCCCATAAATGCGACCATAATCATGCATGATGAGCATATAAAAATTTCCTTCGTCGCCTTTTCAGCTTCTAACATCTCCAAAACGTTGCCCCGGAAACAAAAATTTACTTTCTCGAAAACACACATAAAGAAGACACAAATTTTCCAACGTTCGATAAATTTCCAGCAAATTGACAACTCAAAAGAAGGGAAAATGGCAACAACAATTGCAGGCAGTCGAAGCAATTTTCATTGAGCTGAAAAAATAAAAATGCTTTTGAACATTGCATCAACCCAGAAAACGTCCCACTTTATTAAAGAACGCCACCGAAATGCATCGACAAAGTATAGAAGCACCGAAGCTATATATCCTGCGAATGTTTATTGTTGAAAAGAAACCTTTTTGCCGTTCGCTTGTGCTGTTGTTGTTATTGCAGCCACCCCGAGTACGAGGATAGAAACTTTAATCGAACTTAAGGGCTTGTGTTCACTTAGGTAACCAGGCATTTGGATCATCTTTTGCAAACCTTCTCCGCATTCAAAACGTTATTTTAACATTTGTCCCTTCGGGGGAAGGATTGTACACAGCAAAAGATGAATTGCTTTTGCCAAAACACAGCACAACAATGAGAATTTGCTGTACAGTTGCATAACGTGTATAAATAATGCAATTGAGATGGCAAAAATATTTCTGTGTTCCTTCTTCGCTCTCTCGCTCGAGCCAGGAGCGTCTGCAGTAAGATTGAATGCAAGAAAAATTGCAGAACAGGAAAGTGGAAATCTGTGAAAAATTGTTTCACATTCCTTATTAATTCGTGAATTGATGTTCCAGTTTTTACACATTCCAACGAAATAAAACTATTTACAACCACACAGCATCTGGGCTATCTAAAGATAGTTCCGATCCACTTGGTGAAATTGTGTTTCGATGTTAAATGCATGGCAGAAAATGTGTATCGAACAAATATCATAAATTTATTTAATTTTATTTCTCGTTCATTTGGCAAAAATTACTACGCGATCGAATGTACAGGAACGAGTCTGTGAATGTTGGCCATAATCATAACGTAACGGCTGTAAACGTAATAAACAACAATCGAACAAACAGCAGCAACGATTTTTCACGCTCATAAAGACAGCTTTTTGTGCTGTTGTCGTTGCATTCGGATTGCGTGAAGGTTTAATCTGATAGTGAAAATTGAAAGAGATTTACTGTTGTTACGATAAAAACAAATTCAAATCGAGCAGGCATTAAAATCTAATGGGAAAATCATGAGCTTTTTCGATGGCAAAAACTTTCAACGTCGTCAACTCTCCGCTTGATTCCAGCGGCCGTGTCATTATCAAAGAGATTTGCTGAAAAATAATTTCACGAATAATCGAGAATTGAAATCGAATTGTTTATAAAATCTTCGACAAAACCAATCATTTGTTCGCCGGCGAGAGAATCTCACCCGTGCCCCACGAGTTTCAGTTGAAATCCACAGATTTGTGTTTGAGCAGCTCTTCTTCTTTTTTCACCCTAAGAGGTTGGAATTAAATTTTGCAATCTTCGTTTAAAGCGGAAGAAGAATTGAGTTCTATACTTGTTCACGACAAAGCCCCGTAAACCATGATTGTGTTAGAGAAAAAATCTAATTTTCGGCTATGTGAACATAATGGATATCGCTTTCATTTGATTTCTGTCGACATTTAACGCTGCTTGTTTTCCTGTTCCCAGTCTCCAACAGTAAACAAAAGTCTAAAATCCCTTCAAGCACTGCTAATGTGGAAAGATAAAACTGCCTTGAATTCAATTTTCCTACAATATTTTTGATCACCCAGCTTCAATTTCATCTCGAAAAATTGTTTTGGAAACGACAGAATGTAATCGCGGAACGACTTCTGTTTATTTAAATTGTTTTCGCCCGAAACATATTCCATGGAATGAAAATTATTTCAACGGTGGTAATTAGACCCGAACAATAGAAAATTTTCTCTTCACCACAAGATATTTGAGCTTTACATTGAAACATTTTGTGAATCAGCAAGATTGTAGCAAATTTATTAGAGACTTTTAAAGCTTTTAAAATTTCATTATCATGTTTCTGAAGCTTTTGTAAAAGCTGTTGAAAGCTTTTTCAGGCTAGATTTTTGCTTATAAATTTGAGAAAAATTAAAAACATTTTCTGATTTTTTTCACAAAAACTCAGCTTTCATTAAAATAAAGCTCGAGACTAAAGCTTTGACTTCTTTAGAGCTTTTTCTGATGTTTACTTTCTCATCTTCTCATCAATTTTTTCATCTTTCTTATCAACATGCCTCTGCTTCTAGCTAACTTACTTTACAAAAGCACTTTGAATGGGAAATAAAAACAAACAGCCGGAGAGAATTGAATAATAATCCATTGAGAAATAATTTACATAAAAAAGCATTTTTATCGAAACATTTTCTTGAAAAATTGCCAAAATCGTAAACTAGTGAACAGTGCCTAATTGATTCGGCTTTATTTCTCAGCGCTTGGTGTTGTCAGTAGAGATCACGAGCGTCCAAAAATTGCTGTAAATTGGTTTATTCTTTTGATATCGCAGCGCTGTCACTCTTCCCTCGATTGTAGACTCTGCCAGTTCCACCCAACATTCTATCAATCTTGTCGATGAAGCTCTGTTTTGATTTTCGCTTCGCCTGAAGGATTTCTCGGCACATATCTAAAAACGCGTCCAAAACTGGCTGTACTTGTTCTGCTGCTGATAGCTCGAGAAATTTACACTCGAAATCTTTGGCAAGGATTTCTCCTTCTTCGTAGCTCACTTGGCGCAAATGAATCAAGTCTGCTTTATTCCCTAATTGGTGATTAAGAGAAAGTTTAGGACATTGAAGCTTCCCCGCAACTAATCAAGTCACATACCTATTAATAATATTGGCGTATCGGAACTTTGAAGCTCTTGTTTCACTTTCTTTATGAAATTGAACGAATCCCGATCAGTTATCGAGTACACAAGCAGCAGTCCATCACACCAGCTTAGCGCCTCGGTTTTCGACGAAACGGAATCATTCATGTCAATCTGTAACGACAGAAGCGAGAATAATGACATGCTTCCCTATAATATTCAATATAAAATTCATCATATTTTCACCCCACTCGCACACACATAAAAATCTGCCAGCTCGTCTTGGGCTTGATGTAAATGATTATTTACAATCCCATAAAACGATATTATTTTTTCATGATTTCTCCTTGTCTTTAAGACTTCGCTGCTGCTGTTCTCGTAAACATGCAATTATATTTATGTGTGTTTTATTCATACATAAAGCATTCATACATTATTATCTGGCATGGGACTGTTTGCAAGCCTTGGCTAGAAGGTTGCTTGGTTGGAGAGTTTGATTGGTTGGTTAAAGGCTGTGATTGATTGTTTGGTTGGCAATTATTGATCTTTGACAGGACTTGAACTTACATTTAAAAATTAAAGATTGTTTAAAACGCTTGACATTGGGTTGGATTTTTGAATATTAAAACATTTTGTAGGTTATGAACCTTCAAAAAAATTAATCGTGTGTTAAATCGTAGACTTTCAGTGTTTCATTGTCGTTAAAATTGAGACAAATCTTCCGAACATACCCTTGCGCAATAATGTACAACGAGAACTCAAATCATGTCCGGTTGAGTTCCTCTGTAACGTTTAACTCTTTGAAGATTATATCAAAAATTTGAAGAATGTCAGAACGAGGTCAAAAAGTTGTTGGGAAAAAACGGAATAGCGCAGAAAGGATGGAAATAAAAAATCTATAAAATATAATTCAATAAATAGAAGAGATAACAGTCAATTTTTGCGAGTCTCTGGCAAAATCTCAAGAGATGAAGGGGAAACGAAGAAAATTCAATAATAAAACGTAATAATTTTCTGTGTTTTTCTTGTCTTGGCTGCTACGGGAAAGAAAATCAACGAAAATTGAGAAAAAACACTTTTGTGTCGAGTGCTTTAAGCCGTCTCTCGTCTCGTCTTGTTTTTTCAATTGCAGCGAAGGTAAAGACAACATTTTCTTCACCGTTGTCATTTTGTGTTTATTTTCAAGTACGCTTTTTATCACCGTCAGACGACGAGAGAATGTCGTGCAATGTGAGTTGATAGACTCACTGTTCAACGTCTCGACGATAATTATTTCTGAATGGATCTCCTGGTGCTTCTAATAATTTTAATTGTTATGTGAGATCTAGAGGGATATCCCGTCACCTCTCTCATGACATGCGATAGTGTTGAAAAGGTAGTGTCAGCGTGCACGTCGGGGAATGATAGAGAAGGGATGGATTTGCGGTTCTCGAAATAAATCATTGAGCAATTAAATAAAGTGCAAATTTTGCCACTGTTTACGGCGAGATTTGCGCTTAGGATTCCCTCCCGAGATATCAATTAACAGGATGGTGGTCATTAAAATTTTAATGATGTATACGTTCTCGCTCTCTTGTTTTCTGCAAAAGCGTGTGTGCTCTGTTTTCACGAAGGTTGTTCATTTTTTCGGGGATTATTTAAATTGTAATAAACTGCGGTGTATTCGGGTTCAAGAGCGAATTTAAAAGATCAGCCATAAAAAAATGTCTGTGCGATGTTTTGCTAGTCAAAACGGTTTTTATGCATACAAAAAAAACTATAGAAGTTGAGTTTTAACGTCTTTCAAGGCTACAAGGTTTGTTTACATCCAACGAATTCAAAAACAAACTAGATGAAGATGGTGTTGCGAACCTCAAACAAGCAAACTGCGTAGGTGGTTAAAAAATAAACTCACATTGAATTTACTGGCTTCGAATTTACCGACAAACTGATGTCTTTTCATCAACAAATCACAAACGAGAAGAAATAAAATCCATAGGATTGAAAATTCAGATTATTTTGTACGTCAAAGATAAGAGTCAGGATGAAGCACGTCATGTTCGAGTCGTGTAAAATGAGATTTCTCTTCATTTATCTATAACTAGCTAGCCCCCAATGGCAGCTTGAGACGTGTTTTAATAATCATCGATCGGGACTGAACGAGAACGACATTTGGCACAGCACGTAAGTTTACAGCGATAAAATTTCTCGGACGATTAAAAATACAGTTTTAATGATACGATGAACCTGTCTCTATTTTATACAGTTAGAGTTCAAATGGAAATGTTTTCTAGATTTAAGATTGTGCGTTACAGATACGATATTGAAGGTGAAAGGTTAAGTAAGAAGTTTTTAACTTGATAAGAATGATAAATGCAAATTCTTCCGTTTGTGAACTTTGATGGCAACTTCGAAGGTCTCTTGATTTTTACTTGCAACTATTTTTTGGCAGCTTTTTCACCAAGACTTGTGCTCATCAACCACTTTTTTGCATTTTTAAAAAACAAACATTTGTGAATGGTCACTAAGGATGCGGTACGCAGCAAACACATTCTAAATTCTTGTCATTCGTCATTCAACTTTAAAATGGTTTTTAAATTTCAACAACCTACCATACAAATATCCCAGACCTCCACAAGAACAGCCTCTGTGTCGACTAAAATCTCGTGTTTGTGTACTTTATCTGAAATGTTTGAGACAAGACTTCTAAGAAGACATTTTTTTAATTCTGGTGTTGTGAAAATTCACCTCCTTGGTGATCATACTCGCCGATGTAGCGTTTTGTTAGAAATCTCACTGTGAGTGCTGGAAGTAAAAACAAGGAATTAAAAAACCTTTGAAATGTAAAAAACGTAGATTGCTTGAGATTTCAGGAAAACATTAAACAAATTTTCGCGCTATTCAAACATAAAACAGCAAAGCTTTTGATCGTGCTTTAAAGACCGTTTAATGATGCAAACATAAATAATGGAAATTCTCATTTTAATGCTGCTTACACTCGTTGCATGAAGTATTAATTACTTTCAATACAATTTTCATTCCTGATTGTTTGCACTCGATGTTTTCTCTGGGTTCGGGAGTTTTTCCGGCTTTCGCTCTCGGCCCCGTCGCTACTCATTCATTATTAAATGCAAAACGTATTTTTATGCGAATTTTTAATGGGCATCGCATTTCCATCTGAACAGTATTAAAGTGCAAAGGGAATGAAAAGGGGAAAATGTAATAAATACAGCAATTAATCCGTTTTCCTATTTGTCAATCGTAATTAGCTCAAGTTCCATTGGAATCAAGCATTTTTACATGACTGCTTTAATGGATTTACACAAGTTACGTTTTCAGTCGAAAATCATTGTCAAAATCTTCTCTGAACACCGTCACATCACTTACAAAACACTTTCATGCAATTTCACATTTTAATTGAATTTTTTCCTTAACTCAATTGAAAGATAATTAAATCTTCCGTAGCGATGTTAATTAATTTTTCTCTCTCCAAATTAAAAAAAGTACTCGGAATCGCAAAGTTGATCCGCCAGACATCAACGCGCTTTCATGTAGAGATTGTTCTCGTGTTTAAACTTGAGATTTACAAATAAATAAATTTCTTCTCGGCCGAGAATGCGAGATTTTCTTTCTATTCGAATAAATGGTTCAAGGTGAACATATTTTAAAAAAAAATATTTTCTCGTGTCTACAAGCTGCAAGCGATTTGTGCGAAATTGTGTGATTTTCCTATTCTTTCAATTCCGTGTCAGTGGCACTTGGTCATTGACAAATTTACCTGACTTTCCAACGGACTTCTGTCCGCAAACGGTAATCTTAGCGTCCACCAGGTAAGACTTTTTTCGGCGAATGCCACGGGTTGTCATTATTCTAATTGAATTTCAAACTTTTCGCGTAGATTTCTCGGTTCAGTAGCTTGCTGGATGGTGACAGTTGGAGATACTCAAGGTGGAAAGTTTCAGTTCCTTTTGAAGGAACAATGGAAACTTTGTCGCCTTATTGACTTCCTGATGCTCTTGTTCTTCGTTTCAAGTTGTGTTATTCAATTATTTCTATAGAAAATGCTTCTAATTAATTTGAGTAGAATTGTTCACGATTGTTTATTGTTTTTCTCGTTTGGTCTCGACTTTTTACGATTCTATCAAAAAGAATATCAACTAGCGTGGATTGTTGCTTCACTCAAGCGCAAAATTTCAACTGAACAGCGCTGAGAAAATTCATTAAAAGCATTTTTCCTAGTGCTGTAATAAAACGTTGAAAAATTCTTTGAGAAAACGAGAGAAAACGTTTGAATATGTGGTAAAAATAAAATGTTCATGAAGAGTCGATGAAGGCTTGGAAAAAATTGGCATGCTGACCAGCTCAACTCTGACTCGTTCCGTCTCTGCGTGAAAATTGTTTACACAAATTATAAACCAACATGTGGACGGTGAAAAAGTTACAAATTAATTTTTAAATGAAGAAAACTTGTTCGCGTGCCATGCGAGTTCAGTCGCTGTGTGATTGATTGATTAACGTGATGGAAAGGAAATGAAACTCATCGGATGCTTTATCTCTCTCAAAATATTTGTAAACACTTAAGTTGTTTAAAGAAAAAAAAATATTTGACAATAAATTCAGCCTTGAGGCTATTTGAAACGTGTTTGGAAGAAATTTTTAAAAGAAAATCTGATTTGAGCCAGGCTTCAGCAGCTAATTGATAAATCAGCAGTCGCTTAATTGAAATAAATCGCTCAAAACGCTGCTAAACGCTGCTTTTTTTTATTGAATTTCTTCTTTGTGACTAGCAGCGTCATCTTTTTAGTGGAAGAACAAACAGTTTGAGTAGCGATGAGATCGCTAGGGTTGGTTTACAGATTTTTAGACGAAAGTTTCAATTGAGATCGCAACATTCTTTGCAATCGATTTCTTAAAATTTTCGGCAGTTTTTTAAAAGTTTAGATAATCCACTTCCAAATTCAAGTGTAGCAAGATGAACAAAACTTACGAGGCCAAACCTAAAGATGGAACATTCGTCGTGAACAAAACTTACGCAGCCGAACCGAAAGATGGAACATTCATCGTGAACAAAACTTACGCAGCCGAACCGAAAAATGGAACATTCGTCGTGAACAAAAAAGACGGCACGTTTGTCGTGAACAAAACTTACGCAGCCGAACCTAAAGATGGAACATTCGTCGTGAAAAAAAAAGACGGCACGTTTGTCGTGAACAAAACTTACGCAGTCGAACCGAAAGATGGAACATTCGTCGTGAACAGAAAAAACGGCACGTTTGTCGTTAATAAGAACGACGGTACCTACGATGTCATCGAGACTGTCCGCGACCATGAAAAGGTTTGAAAATGTTTTCCAAACTTAAAACATAATTTTATTTCCATTCTTTAACCTTAAAGACAATGATTGTGAATCAACTGCGTGGGTTTGTGGCTTCGCTCTACAAATTTTTTTGTGAAAGTTCTTTTCCTTGCGAGTGGACGATAGTTTACAACGAACTTGACAGAATCCGGAGCAAAGTTGACTCTATGATGACAAAAATTTCGGACAGACAGCATTTGATCATGGGTCAGAATGATAGTCCAATGTCAAGCGGCGGCACCAGTGCTTTCCTAGAAGCATTGAATGATCAATCACGATCACGCAGAGCCAGATCACACTCACGTCCATCACGTTATGATTCGTCTCGTTCTGCAAATTCTCGTTCAGCTAATCCGCGATCTGTCAGTTCAAGATCAGCTTCAAGACCAAATTCGGCTGTCAACTACACGTTTCCCGAAAACAACGATACCGGAAGATCATTTCAAGTCCACCGTGTCCAACACAGTCCCAACGCCAGCGAAGAAATTGAAGACTTGTTTGAGGCGATTGGAATTTTGAAGCGTTCGAGAAACCGAATAAACAACCGCGGACTACTGGACTTGAGCTGAGAAGGAAATAAAACACTCCGGATGCTGTTAACTTACATCAAACGCTTTTATTATTGTGTTTTCTTTATTATTTGATCCAACAATTCATTTTACAGCAAGCGTCCATAAAAGTCGAAGTATAAATAAAGTGAACGGACAGTGAATGTTCTTGGATATTTTTTTGTGATCAATGCATTGATATTTTTATTTTGTGTGGAGAGGTGTATAAAGAATATCTCTAGGTCATCGTAACTCTATCATAACTTTTTAAGCTGAGAATAAATATTAAAAAAATCAACTGCTACATTTTATGAAAACTAGACATCTATGCAGTCATAAAAGGTTGGAATACATGATGTTGTGTGAACGGCTTCTATCTTCATGAGAAAAACATAAATGGGATTGCAAAACGATCGAGTTTAGATGCTTGTTCGAGCGTCGTCCAAGTTCTGAAGTAGAAAATCTGACAACGAGCGAACAAAGCTTGCAATATTCTTAGATTTTGTAATCATATACTCTTTATATGCATAACTGTAGATAGAGAGATATTTACGCAACAACAGCTTCGTACTACTTCTAAAATTCATTGCCATTAAGTTGATTTCATACAATATTGTCCTTGGATGTGCAGCGGGTGCATGCACACGTTCGTTTTCATTTTTGAACTTAATTGCTAGGTTTTCTCAAAAATCAAGCGAGAAAAATCTATTAAAAGTAATAAAATCGATCATCACATTATTGAATACAAGAGAAGGATTGAGAAGAATTGTTCTCGTCGAAAGTTAATCAAAACTTAAACAATAAGTCACAGAATGTTTCATCTCTCTCTCACTTTGACGAACGCCGGCCACTTTAGAGAAGCGGCTTCTTCAACTTCTCTATCGCGTTTGTCAAGTGCATCATTTCTGTTCTCAATTGTGTCACGAGCGTTTCCAACTTTTCGACAGAGTCCAACTGAACAATTTCGATGCGTTCGGTGTGTGGGTTGAAGCAGACTTCGAATGGACGTGACATTTGGGAGACCCATTTGCGGAACTTTTCCTTGGCGTCTTCGAAGCTTTCGGCGACGAAGTAGATTGGTTGATATTCCTGATCTTGATATGACTGAACAGCTGTGGTGGCCGGGTCAAACGGACGGTGTTCTGGTTTGTCACTCACGGCATGCAACAACTCTCCATAAGCGGACAACAAACCGGCACCGTAGGCTTTGACTTCATTGTTTTCTTTGCACAAACCGAATTCGACTGTGAACCAGTAAACCTGTTTAACAGAAAAAAATGGAAGATTACTAATTGAACATAACACCTGATAACACGACAGTGGTTTGATCGTATTCAAAACATTGCTTGCAGTTCCGGCCACCTTTGAACAATGCATAACTGTTCTTTTTACAGCAAAGCCAATGAAGGTCGAAGTCCAGTGCATTTTAATACAAAATCGAAGTAAACGCACTTTGCTAATGACCATGTTCGAGTTACATCGTTCTGTTATGAGTAGAAGAAAGTGCAGAACAACAAGTTTGTGATCGAGTTGTTATGCAAATTTTGTTTACGTAATCAACTTGTGTTCAGACACAAACACGTGAATTAAAAAGTTAAGGTCAAGCAAAGTCATAAGTGGCTTATGATTTAAACTGCTTTTGCCAGTTAATCAAGTGACTGGCTGCATCTTATGTTATGCATCAGACGCAGTTGATATTGGAATTCACTCCAATAAACTCGTTGACCAGCAAAACATGAAACGTTCACACGAATTCTTCAATTACATGATTGAAGGTCAAGATTAACAGTCCAAGTGCCCGTATTTGCACTCATAACAGTTTAATTGATGTTGAGTTTTATGTTCGCTGCGCGTGTTTTGAGATCAATGGCAAGGTGGCCTTCTTCAATGTTTTCTTTTGTGCGAATCGTAATGTTTGCGGATGCAAGTGAACTCTTTGTTGTTTTAAGCGGAGTTCGCGATTATCGAAAGGAATTTTACCTTTAAACGTCAAAACTCTTGGTTCAAAGTCTTTGAACAAGCGCAAAAATCATTCACAGACGTCCCTTCATCACTTACAGCTATTCTTAGATCAAACGACTACTTACGGTTGAGAGTTTTTCGATTTCGTCGTCTGAGGCACCGAGGGAGGCTAATCCAATTTCCTGTGAGAACTGTGCGAATGACGAGTCACCGAGAAGTGGCATGTGTCCGAGCAACTCATGGATGCAATCACTGTTAAGAGAATGAAAGATGAGAAAATCGATTTAATTGCTTAGAAACGGATTTTTGATGGCAGGCAGACAAAATCGTCAAGTCTTTTTAAAGCTTGATTAATTCGACGAGAGACTTTAATGCGATTACAACGAGTCATAATACTCGAAAAGTAAATTTATTATTCTTATCGAGAGTTAATCGCATTTCCAGCGAACGAACGGAACAGAAGAATGGCAACAACGGTTCGAGACAATAAAAATGACGGCAAAAAGCTGAAGCAAAGCATCACTCCATTAGCCTTTTATTTCCTCGCTGCCTTTCTTCAGAAATAATGTTCCTTTTCCGTGCTGTGTTCCCTTGAGCAACAGTGTGGTAGAAAATGAATGAAAGGAAACGAGCCGAAAACCATCGGAAATGAATTTACATGAAAGATCATCAAAGGAAAGGAAAATTGGCTTTCTCTGTACACGACTCTTAAAGTCTCGTCAGAATTTCCATCGTTTGAAAAGCTTTCGTTGACGAGGCAAAGTTTAAACGGCCGTCGCACATGAAAAGCAATTTTGCCAGTAAATTACTCGTCGGTAATTGAGTTAAGGCAATTTGAGTGACGATTTTTTAGTACCATGAAGAGTTCAGAACGCTTTCTAATTGAGTGCCAGGAAAGCCATTAATTGGAAAGCAGAACTTCGCTTTTGTGTGCGGAACTTACGGTTCGGGGGTGTGCATGGGTGAGTTGCTGTGACGAACGTATTGTGTGCTCTGGAAGATGCGGAAAGCCAACGATGCGAGGAAGTCACGGGATGTCAACAAGCCAGCAGCTGGTCGCAACGTGAATCCAGTGTTTCTGCGCAAGAAGTCATTCATCTCCTGCAACTGTGGAATGCGGTTCTCGACGAATATTCCTTGCTTCTCCAATCGGTCGAAAACGACGTTGTATTCACGGCAAGCGTGTTTTGGCATCAAGTCTTTGACAACACGGAACACCGATCCCCAAGTGTTGTGTTCGCTTTCAGTGTATTCGATGTGAGGGATTGGATCGCCGCTGTTGATTAAAAGAACTCGTTAGTATGCAAGAAAAGAAAGAAAAGAACGCTTTAAAAGTTAACTCACGATTTGTATGCAAATGCAACCTCGGCAATGTGCCTTCTACGTGCGCGGTATTCCTTGTCTGCGAATCCTGGATGGTTCATGTCCAACTCTGGTTCGTATTTGGTCATCAAGTGGTTGCAGCTGTCCAATTCGGATGCGTGTTTTGGAAACCATGGGGAAGTAACGCTGACGTTGTCTTCGGACATCAAGCTGATGCCACCGAATGAAGCGGTTTGGCGGAGTGAACGGCACAATTGCAACAAGCTGTTGCGTGACATTTCAACTTTGAGCAAAACATCGAATTGAACACCGGCTTCATTTGATTGGCGTGATTCCAAGTGGATGACGGTGCCTTTGTAGGTTTCGACGGCTTTCAAGATGCGACCCAAAGCACCCATTCCATCGCGGAGACGAACAACAAGTCCAGCCTTAACGACTGCGTTGGCAGCGGCTTCCGATTCAGCAGCAGTGCTTTGCAAGACCATTTCTTCTTCAGTCAGTCCCGAATCTATAATTAGAAGTGGAATTGAAATCAGTGAAGTTTTCCACTTGATTTAACCGACTGCGACGTTTGGTGAGTACGTGACATGGTCCCCAAAAAAGTGCGATAAAGGAGACGGTAATGATAGGAAAAAGCATTTTCCACACTTGAGAGATTTCAACAGCTGAATTAAACATCAGCCACACATGAAAATGCCAAGAAGGGTTCGAATGTGAAGTTCGCATTTAGCACCATTGCGAGTGGGGTTGGCGAAGTTATGACAAAAGAAAAGCATTAAAGCTTAAGTGTTCTCCATAATAAAGCGATTTTCACTCTATTTTGTTGTCGTTTCTTGCTCATACACGCTTCCTTGCCCCCACAATGAAGTTATCAGCTCGTTCGTATCAAAACACTTCATGAACGGTGATGAAAAATCACTTGTGCGGAAAAGGAAGCGAAGGCGACAAAAACGAGAATTTCATTCTCGAAGCGACATTCATAAAAAAGTTTTTTATGAGTGGGCGAGTGGACAATAAAATAATGCACTGGACTTAACGACTTGATTTGTGAGGGTTTCCTTCTTGAGCCGGAAAGGATGAATGAGGTTGTAAATAATGGGCCTAATTTAACGGCGCTTGACAGGGGAAAGCACCGCCGTAATCGGTCATAACAATGTCTGATGATTGATTTAACGTTTGACAGTGAATTTCATGAGACCGATGATGTTTATGGCCCAATCGTCTGCTTTGAAAGGTGCATAATCCATGTCAAGTGGTTTGGTGATGTTATACGCTGTCAGTTAATCCAGACATTCTTTGAATAACGTCGTGAAAACAAGAACATGAATCCCAACTAACTGTTCAGTAAAACAAACTCTGACGTGCGCCTATCCACCAGCAATCAAACAAACATATAAACAACATTTATTTACCTGCACTGCCAGCAGCTTCTTTTACTTTTTCTTCTTCTGGCTTCTTTTCATCTTTGTATTCGCGGTTAGCATTGCTTGGTCCATCCATCGGCTTCGCAGACATATTTTCTTCGACTACTTTCATGCAATATTGATAACACAAAACAGCAAGCGTGCAACACAAATTAAGAAAAAAGAAAACGAATGTGCTTAGATGGTGCTTATGACGGAAATTTCTCGACGGGAAAACCTACCTTCAACATAGAATTCCTGTTCTTCAACTTCTGGCTGCTCTTGTTCTTCGTCGTTCTCGGCGTTGGTATCACCATTTGGAATGTCGAGTTCGTTCTCTACGCGAATTAACATGCACAGACAATTAAAAATAAATAATAAGAAGTCATGTGACAAAAAAAAGGCTGTTTTAAAATAAAAATGTCTGGCCACAAGCAACGGCAAAAAAATTTAATCTCCAGCATTCGAGATTCAAAACGAAAAAAATTGAAATCGAATCCGGTCAGTAAACTATTAACATTCAACAAGAACAATCTACGGAATTAACGACTTATTGTGTCATTCACTTGTGTGCGCGAATGTTTGTCTGCAATGCCGAAACGTGATGGCTTACACGGGGAAAAAACCATCCGGTAACAATTAGTTCTTAAGATAAACTCGCCAGATTGAAGGAAAAAAAATCATTTGAATGTAATTTCAGGTTAACCTTCAAAAATCTGTTTAATTAGCTCAAAATTGATTTCAAGATTTATATAAACGATTTCGTTTTAACACCCGGCTGGAATTCAACAATTTTTATACGTCATCGCAAGCCGAGAATGCGGTCTCGAGTGCTCGGACTTCCTTGAGTCGGCAAAAAGAGGCAAGTTTTGTGTGATGGGAGTGGGGCGTGTGCGTCATTGACGTCGAAAATTATTCTGATTGAACTTTGAAACCTTTTTTTGTTTGAGGCGTTATGTAACGCTAACGAACCGGATTTCAGTTTCAAGTTTTTCTGAATAGCCACAAGGAACATAAGGAAATGATTCCAGTATCCGTTCGGAATTTCTGGAAATGACATTGACACTCACCATTAGCCTTAAGGCGGGCTTCGTCAAGCAATGCTTGTTTGGTTTGTTTGACAACAGCACTTTCAAAGCGGGCGTCATCGACCAAGGAACGGCGACGGGATGGATATCCATTCTGAAAAAGGCATTAAAAACGTTGATTAGCGATAATCAGACATCACTTGACGTAAAATGTAACGCTAACGATGTGAAAATGAATGTTAAGTACAGTTTGTGGCACAGCGATTGTTACGCGACAACAGAACTCGAAGTTGCCCATAAAACAAGACGTTAAATGTGCTTCTCTGTAATTGTGAATGAGTGATTAAATCCAAAACGAGTCTAAAAGTGATCTAATCGGTGATAAACAGTTGGCGGACTAATGCTAAGGTAAACTGAGTAAATATATTCAAAAACAATTAAAAATTACTTGTATTAATTTAAGTCGTAAACTCGTGAACAAAAATAATTTTAAAGGTGAATTATAGGCTCTCAATGTATAAACTCATAAATCTTGAATCATAAGTTGCTAAAAATATTCTTAATTTACGATGAATTTGCTGAGTTTGTGCACACTTTTTGCCTTGAGTTGCTTTGCTTCTTTTATGCTATCGTATTCAGTTCAAATGCAGTAAGTGTCTAATCCATTATAAGTTTACACATCAAAGCACATCGGGCGTGCTGCGCTTTTGATGATAGGTCGATAGGTTGATAGGTGTGCAAGATTAATTGACGCGTCGACACAAGCATACTTAATGAAATGCAACAGGTGCTACTTCGTAATTGATATTTCTAAGTCAAGGCTGTGGGAACCTTCATTAAGTCAGACATATCGATAGACTTTCTTGGCGTTCACTGTCAAGTTTTAAATGAGGGAATCTGATCGAGTGCTGTGCAAGTGGCGAGCTTCAAATATGCTAATTCGTATCAGCTGAAATGCTGCTAGACTAGTTTTCACTTGTGCCTAACACAAAAGATCTCAATCTCGATCAGCTTTTGATGACTCTCAATAGGTGGCGACGTGACGATATGGGAACAGACGGAAATTTAATTTTGTTATCGGCGAAACAAGTCTCCTTACACTAGTTGACTGCCATTGATGTCAGCTCCGTGCTACATGACAAAGTTCGCCAATTGAATGTCATCGAAAAACACAACAAACATGATTTTGCTTCAAAAATGCCAATCATCGGTCGGCATTTGACGTTAATTGCCCTGCAAAGTATGCAGGAAAACATTTCTCACTCGTTGTTGTTTCATTTCAAGAACTTTCATGCGACAACAACAAGTGACGGAGAAAATATGCACAATCTCGGCAGTTATTAAGGCAAAGTTGCTATTAGTTAAGCTATTAATTAACAAAAGGCTTCACATTACGGGGACCAGGTAGACATGCAACTTGCTCGACAAACTGTTTCTCTTGCTTGTTCACTCGAACAGTTTAGTCAGCACTCTACCTCAGTTATTACCGAAGTGGAACGCGGATATCCTAGATTAGAATTGATACCTGATGTAGATCGAAGTATCGAAGCTTTCCGTAAAAATAGAAATTCGATGTGTCATAAAAATTGTGCGAACACATTAAGCGATTGCTTTCAATTTCTCGGAGATATTCACTTGAGTGATAATTATTAAAGATCATAAAAAGCATTGCCATGGAAACACGCTGTCAGTCACGTAGACAAAATAGGAACTGATGAATCAACGCTCAAAGAATCTGCGCTTTAAAAAAGTTCAACGCACCTTTGTCCGTGGACTTTTCAATCAAACGTCAAGCCACGCCAAACGTTAAATTAAAAACTTGAAGTTTTTTACACTCCAAGATTTCATCGAAAACACTCAACGTTGCATTGGCTATGAAAAAATAATTCAATGTCAATGTGGCGTGCATTTTGTGCAAAGGCAAATCTTTTCATGCTTAATGATCTTAAGCTAAAAACATGTTTTTTCGAGATTGAGATCACTGGAATTTCAAGATTTGATTTTTTTTCGTCACTCAATGTTTGTTGTGAGAACAGATTTTTCTACTTTGCTTTAGAAACTGCTCTAGTTAAGGTAAAACTTGAAGTTGATATTTAAAAATTCTGAGAATTTTATGATATATCAACTGGTGATGGAAATGGGAACGATTAAATAATAATTTTTGTGCTCAAAAGTTAAAAAACTCCAATCAGTTTGCAAATTTGCACCGCAAAAAATTTAAAGTCGTTAATCATTTCCACAAACGTTTTTAACTGTTTTCAATAATCTAGCGTTAACATTTTCACTTTCAACCGTCAAGTTTCGTTCTTAACCTACCTCAATGCTGTAAGATTTCTTGATGGCGAACATTTCGCGGTTTTTTGGGGCTGAGTGAGATGCAATTGAAACTGCCATTTTTAATGATTTTTGTTGAAATTTGAGAAGTTTAGATTCGGTAATGAATTTTTCGCACTTTGCGAGTGATTTGTTCTGTTTTGATGCTTTATTCGGTCGACCACTGACTATTTATCCTTAAGCCGTTTGTTGACTTTACTGAGAATTTTACCTCTTAAGCACTTTTTACTTTAACGATTTGAAATTTCCTGATTCAACTTTCTGAGATTCACAAAACAAGAACTACAGAAGATTTAATCTTGATTTTAATTTTAAGTTTTAAACTTTTTCTCTGCCTTTAGAAGCAGCACAAGCTGAACAATAAGAGTATATGATTATTTTGGCTGGTTTGCATGGAGCTTAAATACTGAACATCAGCCTGGTTATGGTAACGTTGATGTCACGTTGGTGTGTGTGTTCCACCTCTCCTCGAGAAATAAGAAAAAAGTTCCTCGATCAACTGCCAACAAGTTGTGCTTGCTAGTGTTCGCATCGTTCTCGAAGAAAATAAAAGCTCTCAGTATCGATGTGTGTTGTGGTGTTGACTTGTCGTAACGCGAAAAGAATGAAGCAAAATCACAACATTGGAGAAGACAGCAAAACAGTTTCTTGGGGATTTCTGGCTGTGAAAATCCGTAAACAGAAGGAAAAAATCCCACAGAGAATTGTTCCAGTGTAATGTCAGCAAGCGGCATGCGTCATAATTTTATGGAAAATACACGCTTTCATTTATGAGATTTCTCCTGTTCGAGACAGCATGGGGAAGTGCAGGCTGTGTTGTGTGAATTAGGCTGTGTGGGTTAGGAATATTCAAAATTTTAACGTCTTTAATTTGTTTTGTACGAAAGTTGTATCAGACATATCAACCCCTTAAACGATATTTTATTATAACCCACCCACAAGTGAAATCACAATCAGGTTCAATTTTCCAATGATTTCAAACGTGAATGCTGATGAATTACAATTTGGATCAGTTAGCAGCGCTTACGTACAATTGCAACACGTGTTCACCTAGTCAACAACAAACAAACCGGGTTTTTAAAATCCCATTTGTCATTTGAAAGTTCCCCAATTTACAAGAAATGTTTTACCTTTAAAACGTTCTTAGTCTTTTGTATTTTTCCAAGATCAACAAGCAGAATGTCAATAAAATTCTATTTTTTTAAGAAAAATTAGTGACTCCGGATTTTATGCAGACATGCGACAATAAAAACTTTAAGCGGTTAAAAACTTTAAGCGGTTAAAAAACTTTAAGCGGTCTGAATCATTTCAAATCGTCACTAGTGCAAAAACTTGTTTAGCAGCTTATTTCGGTCATTGTGTCTTTAATGACGCGGGTTTCGTTGCATATGCAAATTTTTAGCGTGCGACGAAGCAGGTTGGTCCAAGATGTTGTTGTTTAAAGATTCCAATAAATAAAATTTCTTCGCGCTTTTGCACGTACTCACCTGACGTCACAATTGAAAGGTTTACTGGAAGATTTATGACTTATGCTTTGCTTTTTAACCAATGTCCATCATCGTTGTTCAATCGTGCACTTTTCATCTTGTTATTCGCGAGAGAACCAACCACAGAAGCCGGTAGCTGACTTGGTGTCTACATCTTTCGATTTCTCAATAATTTCCCAACGGCCACAAGCGAAGATGATAATTAAGTGATCGATTATGCGTCGAATCATGTTAGTTTTGGAAGCTGATTGATCTTATCAATGAAGTTATGCATCGTTGAATGAAAAGGCGAGACTTTCTCTCGACATTTTTCGGTAAATTTTGCCAAGTAAACAAAAAAAAGATGATTTTGACTGATACCGCGGTTGCATCAACTTGTTGAAGTTGAGATATGCCTTTCAGATGAATCAATTAAAATTCGATCGTTTAACGACGCTTTTATCTTTATTGTGTGATAAAAGCTGCATTTACATAATCGTCTTTACTGCCTAAACAAGCGATTTGTGTCAAATGATGATTTGACGAATGTCTGATTGAGCTCTGAATTCAGATCAATTTTTACGTGACTTTTGTCTCGATTCATTAATGTATTCCATCGATTTGAATTTGCTGCTGTTTTGTTGTTCAGATTTCCATTGCAATGTTCACATGCTTCATGAGACCTTTTTCAGTTACATAAACAACTGCTGTTTTCATTGTGTTTCCAGGCCGATTATGATGGAGCGGCGATCTGATCGATAACTTAACGGATAAAAAGGTTAGAAGGAAGTCATGGAGGCTAGCAAACCCGTGAAATCGGAATCATTCCCATGCTTTGTATCGAAATATTCATTCAACTGTCACTTTATTAACCTTTACGGTATAAAAAGTTTTTCAGAGAAATCAATTAGAACTAAAGCAATAAGGCACCCCAGTGTTTTTAGAACGAGCTTCAAGTAAAGAGTAAACACAAATCAATTAAAACAAAGCCAATTCAAATAAATGAAAAATTATTCCACGGTGAATCATTCGGACACACGACAGGATAAAACTGGTTTTACCACGATAAATGCAGCTCGCTGAAAGACCAGAAGAAACAAGTTTGATGGATTTTTGCATGGAATTCCCTATCACCATTTAGTTTATTATCGTAAAAGGTTTTCTCTTCAGTTCCATTTCTTTGTACCATTCGAAAAAAACTTGAAACAGGTTGAATTGGTTTAAAATATGTTTTCAGTTGCTTCATTCCCAAAGCCAAAGCTCTTTTTCCTTTGTCAAACAACTTAATTATGGCACGTGTTGTAAGCAGCCAGTAAGCAGCCTACGCATTGGATCAAATTCTTGTATAGTTTGACTTTCATCCGTTTTTTGCTAAATATTGTGACCACTTGAATTGACTTAGTCTGCTTTGAATTCTCTAAAGCTACCAACGCCGATTATTCTTGTCATTAATCTTTGAAACAATATTTTTGACCATTCTTGCAGGTCAGACTGGCCAGCACGTGATTCTCTCATGTGTTTCGAACAACAAGAAATGCCAAGTAAACGATCGCCTTGAACTTTCAGCGAATGGTTTACCGGAACTACGATTGATCAAAAGTATAACAGCTTATGACTTTCCTACAACCACTGAATTAAACTCTGTGAAAAAATGTAATTGCATAAAAAACCAAACCAAAATAAATAAAGCGCGGTACCAGTGGAAGCGATTAAGTTCACTTAAAATGTTATTAAATTCAATTAATAAACTTGATGCCAATTCATTAATATCCGATGTCCTTGAGCACAATGCTTGAATGAATTCAATGAATTCAATTTTGCTTTGTTTCGTTACACGTCCGACTTCATGCGAACACAAAGCACAACTTTGAACATCAATCGAACAATTCTAGAGTTCACAACTTAGTTCCTTAAAGTCTACAAATTTGATTCAACAGGCTTTAATGTAAGAATCAATTACATTTTATCTTATTGAGTGATCAAAAGTGGGTCGTTCTAAAGTAATGACAATGCAAAGATCTGGAAATTACTAAAATGAAATAATAGCATGAAAGGAATCTAGTCAAAAGAAGATCAGCCACAACATAATACGCCGAAGTTTTAATGACGTGACATCTGTACACACCCTGCTGTACATAAATCTATAATTTCCTGAACTAGTTAAAATATCATTTTTACATCTGGTATTCACTTTAAGTCACCTGAAAGTTCTATCCAATTATGTCTACACGCGCAAAGCTCCGTTTTCGTGGCAAAAATGCATCTGGTCAGTTCGTAAATTGGCTCCACACTTGCAATGTTAATATGGTAATCTCATTGTAATGAGAAAAAAAATATAAATACATTAAATTATAGAATAATTCATAGTAGAAAATGCGAACAGATGTAAAGAAATCTCTAGGTCTGCAGTGACTCTTGATTTAAAATTGTATGATTAAAATGAGCTTATAAAATATTCATTCGAGTTCAAAACGCTTTGTTATGCCGCCGATCGTCTAGAACAGTTATTCGCGAACACAAATAGTGATACCAACGGGGTGATAAAATATCATGACAACCGCAAAGCTTAGCGATTAATGAGCATTCGCCGATTTCCATTTGCATCGATTAGATCAACGAGCGGAAAGATTTCTCGAAACTTTTATTAATTATAAATTAGTTCCCAATTCAGCATTGAGTTTGCAGCGCATTCTTGTTGAAAGCCTTAAAACAAAACCGTTTTTTGCATGAAAAAGTCTTTTCAGGCTGCAATGAATCATTGAATCACGGCAAGTATTTCCCTGAGTCTGGCCTTGGTACGGTCAAAACCTGCAAAATTCATAATTGCTTGTTCCGATTATTTTTTAAAATCTCTTGGGACTGTGCGGAAGTAGTGTCGACCAATTTTAAATAATAAGATTCAAGCAATTGATGGATTTATTGATATAAATGTTCTAACATCAGAAACGAGTCAAAATTATCCGATTGGAGTTTTTGTCAATTATGTCAAATGACAAAACCTTGTCCACATAGATACGATCTCCACTTAAGCTTAGACTTGCATGCATGCGGTCATGTACGATGATCGAGAGTCCTTCAAGATTTAGAACTTTGAACAGCCAAGTTTGCTTCAGTTGCAATTTGTGGTTTACCCAGAATTAACCACAACACAATTAGTAGTTTCGACTAATTATACCATTTTTTCGTTTTGTTTCATCGCTGAATCGGTAATCAAATGATTTTCGCTGTGTGTTTTGAGGTTTTCGCTTGCTTGTACCTTCAGTTCATATTACACTTGGTAATAAGATTTCCTGTAATGTTCGTGATGCATTGATTTAAAAAGTTCTCATTGGACTTTCATAGCTTATGCACACACGTCAACTGACTTACAGCATCAACTATTGTTCTAAAAGTTTTACAGATATGATCTAGATTTGTAATTACACAACTGAGATTATCAATAGCGACTTACACAATCGATAATTGTAATGAAAAAACTTGCAAAACTAAATTGTAAAACCAGCTAATTAGTTGCTAATTCCGAAGATCCACTTTTAAGCCTAGTTCATGACCAATTCTAATGGCTTTTAGTTTTTCATGCTTAAATTAGAAGCTGAATAAATCAGAAGCTTTCACTTTTAAATTCAAAACTGTTCTCAACTTAGCGGCGCGTAGCATAAAGCGAAAATCGAGTTTTCGATTGTTAAAGTTTGCGGATACAAACGCTTTAAAATTGAGTTATTCCGGATTTGTTAACAGATGTAGCTAGTGAACGGTGCACGACTCGCATAGGCACAGGAGCTGATTTTTAGGCTTCACAGGATTTAACAAGTGTTAAACACCACTTAATGCCCTAAGAGGACTTAATGTTCTTATGTGATTAAAGGGATTAAAGGTATATTAACTCGTTAAGCTGGTGAGTAAGTTCAAGCATGGTCGTGTTCCGCTAGGTATACGTAATCGATCAAACTTGAGCTTGAAATCTTGTTTAATTTTCTTTGAAGGCATAAAAAGTGTTTTTCTCATTGAAGCTTGAATGATTTGAGTACTGAAAATTAATTTTCACGCGTTTAATGTAAATAAAGGCACTAATTGATTTACAATCGCAATATGTTCTTTAACGGATTATACAGCAATACGACGTGGGATGACAGCATTGTGAAGAATTTGCTTTTATCAAAGTCGACAGCAAAAGTGAATAGCTGAACCAGTTTTAAATTAATTTATGCACACGACAGGTGCTAAGGAACTATTTTAATTATTGTAAATCAGAGGTAATTAAATTTGTTTTTGACGAAAACAAGTACTTCGAGGACAATCATCACTTCACTTCCTTAATTCTGAGAGTTCCTCAAATTATAATCTTAGAGAAACTCTCAGAATCATGAAAATAATAGAAAGTTGAGGAAACAAATCTGTCAATAAAAATTTGCAAAAGCTTTAAATCAACGCTAGTTCAATTCGCTTTTAACATTACCATAACCGGTTTGCAAGCTTTAAGACAACTTGGCAGAAACTATATTAGCAAAAGCTCAAAAAGCTTTCAAAAGCTCTAAAAAGTACAATCAGAAGTTTTGTCACAGTTTTCTTAAACTAAAAAAATTTATTGTCAATAAAAATTTACGGTTGAGGCATTAGAAATTGTTTAAAGTTTAAATACATAAGATTTAGTTATCAACAATGACAATCAAAAAACCTGCAAACCGACCCTCAAAAATAATCGCGGTTAACTCATCAAATCCAGTGTCATTGATGTACGGCCAGTGGAATAAACATTGTTGTGCAAATTTCAGCCATGTTCTTGTTGCAGTAGTAATCAATAGATAAGAAGTGGTAAAAAATTAGTGAAGTCTTAAGGATTTTTCCACTGCAATCAACTGCTAAAAATCTCTTGAAATCATCGACGTTTAAGGCTATTCGTAATATAGTTTTATTATTCTATTTTCCGTGTTGTGCACCGACTGGTTGTAGCTTTTCACTGGATACGGTAAAATCTCAATCGAAAACATTTGGTGATTGTTCCGAGAAATAATAATTAAGTGATGGAAATTGCGATGCTGAAGAAAGAAGAAGAATTTGAATGATTAGGTCAGGCATCGGTGCGACGTAAAAGCACAAAAGTTTCCTGTTTACGTGTGCAAAGTGACTCAAATCTAACAATTGACCATCTGTATGTGGAATAAATGAAATATCTTCAAAGCGATAAAGTGAACTTGATACGGAAAAAACATTCGAGCTGAACAGATTGGAACGTGAACAAGCAAAGTTCAAGGTAATGTGTAGCAATCAAGTGAAACGCCGCTTCAAGTCTTAATTCGTGAAAGTTGCAGAAGAATAACAAGAAGAAATTAGCGAAAATCGATATCTTCAAAAATTATACAAAGTTGCTGCGTATTTCTTTGTTTTATAAGCTATTGAATTATGCCCATCGCTTTGATTCCGCTGGATGGAGTGGAAAAAATCCAAATCTGGTTTCTGTAGATGTATTTGTCAGAGTTTTGTGACGTTTAACCACGTTAATTTGCAAAAATGTCTTTTCTCGAGATCGCTGAGAAGTGCTTTTGCGGAAAATGAAACATGTTTTTCTCTTCTTCTCGGCCTAAAAATAAAAGAGAAGCCAAGAAAATTGGTGGATTTTTATACTTTTCTACAATAATAGCGAAACTGACGAGAATAAATGATGAAAATAAAGTTCAGTGCCGGTTGGAGTACTTGAGCTTGGTGAGCGCTAACCTTGAGAAAAGTTTTCCTAGACGTTTTGCGTCGTTCAGCTGTGCATCTGTCCTTGAACTTATTATGATGCGACTCTGGGTGTTTTTCATTCGCTCGCCGGCGAAGCTTCTTCACAGTGTTTTATATTTCAAGCTCGAACCAGGGACAATCCAAATTTATTTATCGTAGTCTCTAGAAAAACAACAAACATTTTTCTAAGTTAATTTGGTGAGAAATAAAGGCGTATCGTCGTCAAATTGACTCTCTCATGTTTCCACTTCGGCATTTCACATTCAAATCAAAATAAAATGAAAATGTTATTTTCAGCGAAAAACTCGTTTTGAGTTGAGAGTGGTCGTGCAAAACATTTTTATATATTGAGCTTGTTTGGGCTTCTCGTGGTGTTGCGTCACTATAAAAGTGGCTTTCTGTGGAGTTTGGAGCCATGTAAACAGCAAAAGGCAGTTATTTTATAATCGTGATGTAACTTAATGTGACTCAAACCAATGCACTAAAGAAAACTTGTTGACTAGTTATGTGAGAATATTAGTTTTCGTCCACTTATTTGGTTCGTTTTTTTGTAACAAATGATAAGAAGTTATAGGCCTATAGCCAAAAAATTCCACAAGTACAGGGTGGCTACGAAAGATGTGTACCGGCTGTTTGGAATTTTTTTACTTGAGATCCACTAAATAAATTCAACTACTGTCTGCACGACTTTTGTTCATCAACTAACTGGCTATTAAATGACAAAAATCGATTTTCAAAATTCCACTTGTGTGGTTGGTGGGAGGTGAAAATGTAAAAAAAAACCGCTTTAAAAAAGGTGTTTTTTCACTTTGAACAGCCATAACTCCTGTTTTTGTTGTGCTATTCACTTCAAAATTTCACCAAAAGACAGTTCGAAGTTTTTTCTGTAGCTAACATAAGCTTTTAAAATTTTGTGACAAACCGGAAGTGACCCTTAACTATCTCCAAAACTAGAAAAGAAACAAATTATGAAATTTTGTGAGCTGCTCGGAAATTAAATAAATAACAAAAACGTTTTTAACAGATCTCCAATATCTGAGAAAATGAGTTAGTTATTCAAGAAAATCAATTTTGAGCTTGCATTGTTGTTTACTTTTGTTGGTGTATTTGTGGCTAGTAATTACTAGCCATTATTGTACCGCTTACTCCACCTTAGCCGTTTAGTTTTCAAGAAAATTCCTGTTGTTTTGAAAACAAATCATCCATTCAAATTCAACTTGCACTTTGTTTTGTAAAGAAGTCCACTTACGTGTACTTCGACTTCAGTCTTTCAATAACTTGTGCATTATTCGAGATTTATTTCTGATCGTCTCAACGCAAAAATTTCTGCAGCAGCAAGCAGTCTCCTGCCGATTTCATCTCCGTATGAAAGCAATGGATCATTACGATAATTCAATTGACATACGCAAGGCACTAAAAAAAGAATTTTCTCAAAACACTTCCTTTGATGGTTACACACGTCTCAATTCATGAAATTACATAACGCACTTGTCTCAAATGTTCCTTGATAAAACAGCAGGAAGCTTCAGTTCTATTTTAACTGAAATAAGAAGCCCATCAGGAGCCATGTTTCTCTAATAACGACGACGGAAAAGATTTCCAAGCCAACGACAGTATACGACAAAAGTCAATCGATTCCAATGTTACACTGCCGATGTTGCAAAAACATAGTGAATTATAAGGAAACTTAAAAAAATAAGAAACATGACGTTGTCCTGATTTATCTTAGGAAGAAAAATATTTCAAGCTTAACGTCGGTGCAGTTGATTGAAAAGTTAATTTTATAGTACTTAAGGAATTTGAGACAGAAACATTAGAGTCAAAGTTGAAATTAGAACTTTTTTAAAATCTTGAAACGAAAATGAACAAAAATATATCTGAAACAACGCTTCTAATTGCAGTCCTTAAATTTCAAAGAGTTTCAACCGATCTTTTGAACGATAACGCCAGCAAACTATTACGAATAATTACGCCACAGACGTCACAATGAGTACAGTGAGCAACTGCAGATCAGCCGTTACAAATTAAAGACTTGTTTTTTGCTTCAAAAAGATTGTCGTGGTTGTTATCAGTTTGTTTGACTTTGTTTTTATGGCAACTGATTGTGTTTCAAAGATTTGTAGACTGATTCTGGCCGTAAACATGACAAAACATTGACCGACAACATCTTTTTACAAAAAGAAATCTCTTTATACCCTACGTTTGACACATTTTTGATAAATTTTTGTTTCTATTCCAAAACCAGGAACGATAACATCGTAACTTCATCAAAATTTTTAAAACATTAATGCATGTAAAAATTGACCTGACATGGTGGGAAAGGATAAACCACTAAATTCAACGAGTGCAGGTGGTGGTTTGATAGTTGACACCTGCAGTGTGATAGTGAAACAGGAACAACACTTGTTGTCACCACATTCAACGTCATCGGAACACTCGGACACTCCGTCAGCTGCCCACAGCTTTTCAATCTTCGACGAGAAGTCGATAATCAAGTATGAAGATGAATCAAACGCTGATAACTCATGCAATGACAGACCCGATAGGTGAGTTGAGTTATTATTTTCTTATCTCCATAACAATTTTAAAATTTTAATGTGTGAAGTTGCCAACACGAACATTCGGGAATTATTGCAAGCTTGGGTGCATTTGAAACTATCGTTTTGCTTACAAAACGTGACTTTTTTCTGGCTGAAACTTGTTGCCAGTGTCAGAAAACACGACACCGACACTAAATAGGCAAAATATTATTGATTCTTTAAAGCATTTGTACGTTTTCATGTGGTTGAACAATACTCTTCTCTTAAAAATGCATTATTTCAATATATATGAATTTAATATTTATGCAAAATCTTAACCTACCTAAGAGAGTTTATAAAGCATGAAAATAAGAAGTTTGCGAAAGAAAAATAAGATTTCACAAATAACAACTTCCAGGAAAGCAGATGGATTTTATGATGATGATAACAATC
>JPYR01000192.1:107973-118826 GCA_000775305.1 Belgica antarctica
GAAGATGCATTTTTCTTAGAGAGCGGCATTATCTCCGCGTCGATTAAGATGTTTTCCACACTTTTCCGTTTGCACACCTGAGCTGAAACGAATTAATCTAGTCAGTCACCTCTGATTTCGAGAGAATTCGGTAGACGCGAAATTGTTTTCCAGCCTCTCATGCTGAAACTTCAGGATTTTTCTTGTTATTTAATTTCTTGGATAGATTTGGAGAGTGCTCTTGATTCCATCTCGCAGTCTCACCTTGCAGCCCCGAGTCAACTTGCTGTTTAACGTTTAAAACTCAAATTTTCGGTAAATCGTTTTGCCCTTTATTGGACTGCATCAATTGCCCATTATTCGACGGGTTGTCCAACAGTGGCAGGTTCAACTTGTTGACTTTAGAGCTTAATTATAATACAATGCGCAACTCTAAAATTAATCGAGATACAACAAGTCGTGGGAAAATTAATCTTCTTTCGGTCGGAACCCGACACTTTATTATGCCTTGCAACTAGCTCCCCGGCTTGCGAGAAAACATTCCATGAATTGAATCAATCTACTTTAAACATTCTAAGACAAAACGTTTCTTATATATTTTGAAAAGCCATAAATGACAATTGTCGCGGGCTAATAAAAACTAATCAACAACAACAAGAGAAATTAGAATCCTTAAGGATGCCCAGCATTAACAGGTTGCCCTACTAAACAATTAAACTTTCGACTACAGATTGCCACCTTCTCTTGTCAAAAGATAGTATTTAGTTATCAATGACAAACATTATAATAGAAAAGAAATTTAAGAACTTGGAAAATCGCTCTCGAGTCCAGATACTCTACCAAAATAAAAGCTTTCCATGTGAAAAGTTCACAAACACAGAGACTACTCGCGAAAAAATGGCTCACACAAATGCAAACACATCGGGCGACTTCGTGAAAATATTCTCACAACACTCTCGAGCTATTTCAGAACAATTTTTTGTGTCGCAGTCGATACATGTTTATCAAATCGCTCAGTTTAAGTTTCACAGTGAAGAAGAGAAGCATTTTCTACAGAGAAAATCTTTAATTTAATTAGTTAGTGCCGATAAAGCCGGAGAAAAATATTTATTACATCTGAAAACTTAAACATGAAATGAATTAAACAGGAAATTACAAAGCCTTACGTAGAGAATGTAGGAATTTTAGTTTAAATCAAATGAGAATGAAATTTGTCACATCAGCGAATGAATAAAAAACTTTTTCAGCGAAGAAAATATTTAAAAATAAAATTCAAAGTGAACGAATGAAAAAAATAAAATGAAGAAATCAGCTTAAGAGGCAGAAATGATTCGAAAATGATATGGAAACGAGTTCTATCGAGAGAACTGCACACTCGAATCGAGCAGTTCAAAAGTGATACGTCATAAACATAAAAGTTTTGAATTTTTTATTGTGATCGGAAAAAGTGAAGAACTTGAGTATCGATCACGCTGTAATATAGCTTTTCGACACTCATTAATACTGACCTTAAAAAGTGCTTCCCGTTTTGGGAATTTTGAACGAAGCTCAAAACCAGTTGTACAAATACATGAAAAAAAACATTTCGCAAACTAGATTTTATAGATAAAGTGATGTAAAACGTTTTTTGGCATTCCAATCATTAAAAAAAAGTTTGAAATTGTGATTTTAAAGCACAAATTTATAGTTCCCGATGGTTTATTGCCAATCGTGCTGACAACAAGGACATCTGCTTTGCGTCCAAACTAGTGTAGAGTCAGCTGTTAATAATTTCAATTAAAAGTTCAATTCGGTAGAGTTCAAGTCTCGAGAGAATTCCTCAAAACTTGTGCAAAAAAGTTCTAATGGAAATCTGCGTCATGGATCCGCCTTCCCATTTCAATTTCGGGATGAATCCACAACGTATTGTGGAGGAAAACTACAATCTCGATGATATTGATGGCAGTGCTGCATCGACGTCATTCAACGTTTACAAAAACCAACGTCAAGACTTTAATCAAGTGCCGGGTGATACAAATGAGTGGAAAAATGAAAACGTCGAATGTAAGCAAGAAGCTGATTCGATGAATTTTTCATTTAATACAAATATGCAAGACAGCGCAAGCTATGAGTCTGAAAACGAATTTAACGAACAGAATGCCAACAATTACAATCAAAGCCCACCGCTTTACGAGGCCAGTAGTTCAAGCATGAATCAGAGCGGCTTGCTCAGGCCCCACCACTTTCAACCGCATCGCATGGGACTATATCAACTGACGTCATCGAAAAGCCAATTACCTAGTTGGTATAATCCGCCCATACAACCTGGCAGCTACCCACAGCAGCCACAATTTTTCCAGGAGCAGCAGTATCCGTTTCAGCAGGGCAACAGGTTGGAATCACCTCCACTTGATCACAATACGAGAAGCATGATACATTTGACAAGCAGGTATTCGTCAAAATTGAAAATATTATCAACCACGATAACAAAAAAATCGTTTGAATTCATTGATCTTGAGCAAAACGTTCATTTGAAGCTGATTATAAATCGCTTATAAAGCACTCAAGTCTCCGAAAAAACATTCTTCAGTTACAAAAGCAACCGCAGGGTTTTCGTTCCAGCGCAAAAGTTTTGTCATAAGACAGATCTATCCTGACAGCTTATTTGTTTTTTAACAGAAAACTCAATCTCACAAATAAAATGTTTGAAGGTGCGCATGAATGCATTCCTTTAAAGTCTTATGGAACAAAATAGACTCGAGAGTTCTCCTTAGAACTGCAAAGCAAGAGGATGAAAAATTTTAGGTACAGAAATGATCACATATTCAGTAGCCTTTACATGCGGAAAAAGCGGTAAAGCGTACAAGTATTTAAATAAATTTGCGTTCACAACACAGTTTCCCTTCTGAACCACAAATCTCGTCTCTAAACAATGTTAATGAAATTTCAACCAGCTTTTGTTTCTGAAATGCAAAGTTAGAGCTTACTTCCAATTTAATTAGTTACTTCTCAAACTTAAAGATGGAGCGTACTTTTCGCTGAAAGGTTAACTTTTTAATAAGACGGAATTTCTTGTGCCCTGAAAGCAGAATCAAACAAGATTGCTACCGAGAATCCCAAATGATTTCTTCTTTGGCAAACAGTATACATGAAATGAACATCAGCGGAGAAAAAACAAATTTTACTTTGGAGTATCTTGGATATGGCCGCATGACAACCGTTGGAAGTCTTGCGCAAGAAGCAACTTCTCCAAGCAAACTTTTCATGAAGAAAAGCTTCTCATTTGTTTCGGGGGCGACAGAAGGTAGGATAACGTTGGAGAGAAAGACATCAAAAATATAATCGGATTTCATGTTTAATGTTCGACAAGTTGACTGTTTAAAAGGGACAATATTGGTGTCTTAATACTTCAACGGTATCAAATTAAAATTGCTGTCTACCGACCCAAATGAGAAAATGCGTAATTTTCAAATACATGCCTCCATTGAAAATAAAATTCTATTTTCCTCCGCTTTGCTTTGTTATTGTATGGATGACATACACTCAAAGGTATTTTTGCAACTACAATAAAACAACTTTGCACTTTTTAAGAGAGACGTTAATGAGAAACTTATTACAGTTGATCATAAAATGAAATATTTATTGAAGTTTCCACGGTGAACTTGACCTCGTTTGAAAGGAGGCAAGCTAACATCGCTTTTCAAAGGAAACTGATGAAAACTCACTTTGCGATACTTTTTATGAAGAAATTGCATTTGAAACTAGAAAATGCAAACCCAAATATTATTCGTCTTGAAAAAAGCTTGAGTTCTGTTCTTGGAAGTTCAACGCGGGTTCCAAAAAAGTTGATTACGCGTTTCACTTTCTGGCCTCTCAAGTCTGATAAGAGAACAAAACAAATTTAATTTCACCGAAAATGGGACGAAAACTGAGCGGAAACATGCGAAGATATAAAATCTTGACATTCGACGAAGCATCAGATTTTCTCTTCTGTAATTGTGAGCCCGACAAGAAAGCTTGACAGAACGTTAAATCAAATACACGCTCATGCGATTGTTGGCAACATTTGACGCGTCTATCGAAAATAATCACAGTTTGTGTAAGTGTGCAACCAAAAAACGTCTCGTCATTCTCGTTATTTTTTGCAATAACACGTTGAAGAAGCGATACAGCTGTAAAACTACTTGTTGCATGCTCCTTTCTTCCAACATCCTGTAACATAACCATCGGAATCTCATGCTCTATCTTGTCGTGAAAAGCATGGAAGATTTCGGGTTTCTTCGGTTTTTTCTTGCTCAACACAAAAAAAATAAAGAGAAGCTTTTTGGCTTCACTTTGTGTTGGTGCTCTACGTCATTTCTGTCTGCGTCTATGTTTAGCTTAAGCAAAATTATGCAATGAATTCAAGCGGGCAATTGGTGTCGGCCGAAGGGACCGATGTTGCCGCTTCTGTGTTTTAACAAGTCTTTATTTTTAACTTTTGACCTCGCAGTACCAGCAGCGTTGATTTAAAATTAACTTTGAGAACTCTCACAACCTGCTCAATAAATTTTTTTAGACTTGTTTAACAGATTTAAAGTGCAATCAATTGAACTTTTTGTAGACACGCTAGTGTTTGAAATTTAAATTTCATGACTTATCGCTTCCGTTTGTCTAGACTTGTGCAAAAACTCTGGAACTTTAGAGAATGTTTAGAAATATGGAAGTTCTTATACATTCATAAACATAACAAAACTGTGGAGTTTAATAAGAGAGCTCTCTTCTGTTCAGTTTGTTTTGATTTTTTCGTTGTTAAGATTGTTAGAGTTAATAATTCAAAACATTGCTGTGATTGTTAGTCTTAAAAACAATTTTTCTATGTACAACGAATTGTAAGTTCTATGTTTCGTCGATCGATCTGTGTTTTTGATAAAAACTTATTTGAAGGAGAACCTTCTACGAAACCATTCCTCTGTTTATGGCTGTCGGCTTGCGTGAAGCTCAAGGGTTCTTAGAAAACTGATATAGCGAAAAGGTTGGAAGTGGTAACAACGTTAGGGCCTGGTAAAGCTTTTTTTTATATTCCCTGGTACCCACCTTCATGGAAGCGTTGTGCGTAGGAAAATTACAGAGAAATTCATTGCTTTGCAAACGGCCTTGAGTAATTCCAGCTAAAACATTTCGCCCTAAATTTCTCCAGTTTCCTTTCGGTTCAAGCGAATAATGTTACGAAATTCGAAAGTACGCGCTAGAAATTTTTTCATTAGTGACGTTATCAAATGAAAGACTGGAACATTGAACGAGAATTCTTGAAAATACTTTTGAGCTTGAACATGCGCCGAAAAATGTCATGTAAAAATTACTGAGCGTAAGAGAGAAAGGAAAATGAAGCGACAATGACTGAGAATAATGGAATTATTAGACAGAATTGTTATTTGTGAGCAAAAAGGTTCAAAGTCTTGCAACTAACTAGTCTGAAAAGAAAGGGTTGATTTCTTGCCGAAAATTCTAATAATTGTGATGAAGGTGCTTCATTTCATTATCAACGATTAATTCCGGTTAATTGGGCTCTTAATGATGTTTCTAAAACATCAACGAATTGCCTTCTGTATCTGAAACGTTTTTCATTCAACTTATTATAAAGGTTGACGCTGAGTTTTTTTGGATCCTTGAAAATTAATTCAGTTTGGTCGTGAATACATCGATGCTGGTCAATAATTATTTTCTTTTAAACATTTGGAAATCATTTCCTGACAGAATCAATTTCTATATTGTTAGACACGATTTCAACTGTCATCCTGAAACTCTTCTTTCAAAATAAAATTCGTTTGTTTTTGAAAAACAGACGAAGTGAGAAATTTTGGGGTGAAAGAGATGAAAAATGATACCAAAAGATGGAGACGTAAGATTTCATAGAAAAGACTTTCAAAAAATCTAATTATAAGAGACTTAACGACGAGCACAAAGCATCAAACCAGCGGGGATAACAAGAAGCAATCGCTGTTCGGTATCATGCATCGCAGTCGTCTTTTATGAATTCTCCTTGATATTGGAAATTACTCAAGTTCTGAAACTCTACGAATTACGTTGTTGTTGATTTCATGTTCATCAGGGTTTGATTTCATCAGTAGATTTGAGCTTCCATCATATCATTAGTGAAAAGTCGGTTGAAGGGCATCGCTGGCTGTTTGCTAAATTTAAGCCAAAATTTCATAAAATTATGTGAATTCGAATGAACTATAAAAATTGGATTTTCAAAACTGTCATTTTATTGTTTCGAATATCTGACAAAGCTCTGTTCTTATGCCAACATGTGGCAATCGATAAAATTGATGTGTTTTCAATTTTGTTTTTCGTGTTGTTTTGTTTTTTCTTGAATTAAATCATTTCAGAGTAAATGCGAACGCAGAAATCTGAAATATTTTCTAAATTTCAGCAAATTTAGAATCGCATAATCCTTGAAAATTTTGAACTTCTTTATAATGTTGATGGTTGTGACTTTTTTATGGGTTCATTTATTATTCTGAATACTTTTGAGACTTGAATGAAATTTCAAATGTTTATCAAGTTTCTCGCTCGAATGTTTGTATGTTTTACACCCTAAAATATTTATTTACGAAACTGTGATATCATAAAACTTGTTGATTCCTTATGTTGCACAATCACGTTATCTTGTAAGATCGAATAATTTGAGGCAGATAAAGAAATTGTATTTTGATTGTGGTACTTAAAACTGCCTTATTTGTATTTGCAACGTTATTTTTCAACTTGATTCGATTCATTTTGCGTACGCCACGAAGTTTTCAAAACATCTGCTTGATGTCATGCGTCTTCATGTCTAATACAAAACAATTTTTTTTTTAAATAAAAACTCGGCATCGTCACTCTTGAGTTGTCCCCTTAAAAAAACTGAAAAATTCATTCAATGAAAATGTGTTTTTTCTCTTATCAAACGTTGCCATTCCGCTGAAATGAGAAACGTAGTGGCAACAACGTTTTTAACGCTGAGTTAATCCGAAAACAAGCGAATAAAAAATCTCATGAACTTTTCTTCTTCTTTTAAGGAATGGCCGCGAAGCACGAAATCGCGCTGAGAAACACCGGCGCGATAAGCTCAATGGGTCGATACAAGAGCTATCGGGTATGGTGCCCCATGTCGCCGAGTCTCCACGCCGAGTCGACAAAACCGCCGTTCTAAGATTCTCAGCCCATGGATTACGAATCGATTACGGTGAGTTTGCCTACACATTCACTTTGATGTGGCAGTTGTTTTTTCGGCCAACGAATACTGCATTGCACAATAAGCAAGTCGAGACAATTGAAAATGCAAAGGCAATCAACTGTCACGCGGTTCTGTGGAGTTTTATTGTGTGCACAGTACCTGAAGCCTATAAATTTCAATTCTCGCGAGAAGCGATGCTTATGGTTCGACACTCTAGGCATCAAATTTACGACTATTGTGGTTTATTTTGATCTGTGTCATATGTCGTCACTAAACGAAGCATGTGACTGAGTCAAATTGAAAACAGATTGTCCATTCAGATTCTCGCACTTGTTTACACAATTTTTTGATTATTTTGTTTGCAGCTTTTGGAAATCAAAGTCCGAACCGTTACATCTTCAACCCCAAGTCCACCGAAGGGCTTATGAAGCTACTGGATACGTTCTTGCTGACAATAACATGCCGTGGAAATGTACTGCTGGTGTCAAGCAGCGTCGAGCAGTACCTTGGACATTGCCGGGTAAGTTTTCAACGGAAACTTTAAAATTGTTATTTTGTTTGTTAATTTTTGTGAAAATTGAGCAGTCATAAACTGTCGAACATTCCAATTTGAAAAAATCCAAGGATTTTCGCTCCACAATTGACAAACCAAGGCCAAAAGCTTTTCCAACTGATCCGCGAAGTATTCACAAACATCACGACTTTCTGTTTGCACAGAAATCCGCTCGAAAAGCTATCTACAATTGTTTCGGAATATATAAATTTCTAGAGACGATCACGTTTTCTTGTACAAACAATCGCGAAATGCCCTTCATAGGTTAAACTTAATTTGCGAGACAAACGACGAAAAGTTCCAGAACTTTTTTCATCTCTCTTTTCTCCATTCAGTCGGATCTTTACGGCCAAAGCTTGCTCAACATAACTCATCCCGATGACCACGCCTTTCTCAAGCAGCAACTGATACCGACAGATCTGCACAACTTGTTCGCCGCCAAAACAGACGAGAACGGTGAAGTACGAACGCGAACTCAGGAGGAAGAAGAAGAAATTGATAGAAAATTAAGAGAAGACCGGAGAGACTTCAACATTAGGTGAGGCAACTGGTTAAAAGTCAATGACCAATGTGTTAATTTTTAATGTTATCCAGACTTGCCAGAGCTGGCCCTCGATCTGAACCAACGGTTTACGAAGTGGTGCGAGTTGACGGCTGCTTCAGACGAGCTGACTCAGCACCACGTGGAAAACCCCAGTCTGGCCCCACCGGTCTGCAGCTAATTAGAAGAGCGCGGGGGCGAGATGACAACATACCACTCCACAGTTTAAGTGGGAACGATATTGTAAGTAGGACACAAAGTGACGTATTGTTGACAAACTCGATGAGATAACCTTGGGATTATGGGGTATGTTTCGATCAACAAGAACTCATCATTACTCTTTTGGCTATTTCAGTTTTTGTCTTCAACGCATGTAACTTCAATATCTGATTGATGTCCAAAACTTTTATTTCTGTTGATGGTGAAATTATCTAACTTGTAATAGTTAACATCCACATTGAATGTGAATTTTAAGCAACATTGTAAAGAACTGGAAATATGAATCATTTCAGACTTTGTCCTGTTTTTGCAGTAGTTTTTATTGCAAATTCCAATCAATTAGATTCATTATCGAAAATATTCTAAAAGATTTGTTTTTCGCCAGTTTTTCAAGTACACTGGTCCCGCCATAGCTTTTTCAGGGGTTTTCCCATGTAATCCATTGAAATTGCTCAACAACGTTGCGTCCGACTTTCTGTCAAATAAAGTAGAAAAAATAAATTACGCTTCCACAGACGCCAGAAATAAAACCAAAACGATGTTTACGAACCTCAAATTTTCCTTACAGATTCTCATTGCCATGGCTCGCATTGTTAAACCACCCATGTTCTGTGATCGTCTCATTGAGGCCTGTCGTTATGAGTACAAGACTCGACATCTGATTGATGGCCGCATCGTTCAGTGTGACCAAAGGATCTCGATAGTAGCGGGCTACATGACAGAAGAAATCTCCGGCCTATCTCCTTTCACATTCATTCATCGCGACGACGTTAGATGGGTCATGGTCGCACTTCGGCAAAGTAAGTACTGCCACTCGCTATCAATTGATTAGCGTGGTCACGACATAAATCGCTTTGTTTTCAATTTTAGTGTATGACTTCGGACGGCCCTATGGTGAATCATGTTATCGGCTGATGTCGAGAACCGGTCAGTTCATTTATTTAAAGACGCGCGGGTGCCTCGAGGTCGATGAAAAAACGCGTGAAGTACATTCGTTTGTGTGCGTGAACTCGCTCGTATCAGACGAAGAGGGACGACGACTGATAAGGGAGATGAAGAAAAAGTTCTCAGCAATAATCAGCGAGGCTGAATTAAGTGCAATGGAAAGTGATGTACCTGCGGTGGAAAATCCACAAAATCTGGAGCGCGCCATTCTTAACCTGATAACAAATTTGAACAACCCGACAACGTACGACGATGACAATGTATCGATAATAAGTGACTCAACAGCGGAGAACGACGACCAGCGACGAAACAAATCGCCACCGTTGGCAATTATTGCTCCTAAGTCAAACACTATTAAGACGTCAATTTTCAAGGCCGTCGGCGTGTTGAGTCGTACCAGCAAGAATAAAAGTCCCATGACGATAAAGGACGAACCAAAAAGTCCCGAACCTCTAGAACATGCCATTGATACGGGCAAGCATTTGGGAATTAACTCCGAGAACATCTTTTCACCTGCGTCAAATTCGTTATCGTCTGTCGAGTCGGACCACTCGTCGCCCTTTCTTCCGCACAGCTTGAGTTCGAAACAAGAAAGCACCTACACCATTGGCAGCCTGAAAACACTGGACATTTTACCAAATGGCAGTACAACAAGTGATTGTTTTACGTCATATGATGATTTTCCGTACGCTTCAGATAGTCAATCCAATGTTTCGCTGTCGCCCGCAAGTGACTCGAAAATGACAGCGTCAAACAACAACAACAGCAATATCAATAGAAACTCAGTACTTAAACGCCCGTACAGCAGAGGCAATGACGATTACAGCGAATTTGCAAAAAGACGAACATTGAGTGTCAGCAGCCCAACAGATGTCAAACAAATGTCTTCCCAGCTTGACTTACTGGAGGCTGATGGTAAAGGTGATTTGAGATTTTACATGATATCAGACATTATAGAAATGTTTCCACAACTCGAAATTAATCGCTAACTGAGTAAACACCTAACAAAAAACTGTTTTCTAATCGACAGATATCTCAGATGTTTTATCATCTCAATTCCCTGAAGACGATTCAGTTGAGTTCCGATTTGGATCAGCGCTGACACAGCAAAAGCAGGACAGTTTGCAGGTAATTGCCCGCCACTTTCATCGTCGTGATCAATCTTTTTATGTTATTTTATTTGTACTTTGTAGGCGGAACAAGACGAACAGCGCGAAATACTGCAATCGCTGCGTGAAACTGTCTCCGTGATTCAGTCAACGTCTAAAAGTTCATCGACCAGCAAGCAATGCAAGAAAGATGGCAGATAATAATGATTGCAACATAAAGAGAAAACCCTTGCTGATCTTTGCAAGGAACAAGATGACACGTTAATTTTTTTTAATTTAGAATTGTATTTATTTTCTGATGTTTCATGTGATGCATTTCATAGAACA
>JPYR01000193.1:11263-33411 GCA_000775305.1 Belgica antarctica
AATCCAAGTTTCGCTCAATGTGACCTGAACTTGTCATTGAAAATCGTTGCAACTCGCTCGGCGAGCCTCCAGAAGTGTTTTCACGATTGACGACTCGTCAGTTCCGCGTTGTTGGCGCCGCGGCGAAATATCTCGGTGGCGTCTGCCGTTATCAGTTAAAACTTTCGCAATACGGCAAGTGTTTTGACTCCATATGCGGTGCTCATCGTTATCAAAACAGCCCCGAACGAGTAAAAATAAACGCAACGCGATTGTGATGATGATGGAAGTGCTAACAAAGTAGCGCTGACGTGCAACTATTATTTGCAATCGCTTTTTCCGGTTACAGTACCAAAGTCAACGGCTTTGATGGCTATCCTTTGACGCGCTAGCGCCACACAACCACACTCGGCGGCCGCAAAATGAAAATAAAATTATTGTTTATCGCATTGTGGGTTGTGAAATAATTAAGTCTGACCTTCAATGTAATCGAATTTGATTTGAAGTTTGGGCAATAAATGCGAAAACAACTTCGTTGGCCGAACAATTGAATTTCCCAATCAGCCCGATATAGCGCGCAAGTTGTAAACTTGTTTTTGTTTCGGTGAATGATTTTCGATTTTCCTTGTTAATGACGTCATCAACTTTTAAACTAGCGTCAGAGTAGAAAATGCCTGCAGCGGTGAATTTATTGCTTTCTGTCTACCGTGCAATACTATCAGATAAAATTTCACCGAGTGATGCGCGCGTGGGCGTACAAATGATACCGGAATGCGATGCATTAATTTTAACTTGAAAACTTGAATTTACGACTCGAATTAATCAACTAATTTGTTTGTTTTTTCTTCCGCCCCATTTTTGATGTAGGAGTGTCGCAAATCGCTTGAATGAAGTTGATCAACAGCGCCAGCAAGACTTGTCAGAGGATGTCGAAATGGCTTCCATCGCCGAAGACGAGCTGTTGAATGAGAAATTCTCGCGTCAGGGAACGTCGACAGGAAAGATCAGTGGAAAAACAAAAGTCGTAAGTCACGCAAGCTGTTGCATCATATTCGGTCTGTTGAGTCTTTCGTTTTTTCTAGACTTTGGAGTACTTCGAGTTCTTGAAAGTTCTGGGCAAAGGAACTTTTGGTAAGGTCATCCTGTGTCGCGAGAAGACGTCCGGCAAGCTGTTTGCGATTAAAATCTTGAAGAAAGAAGTCATCATCCAAAAGGATGAAGTCAAGCACACAATGGCCGAGAACCGCGTCTTGCAGAAGACGAATCACCCGTTCTTAATCGTAAGTCACGCGAGATTTGCGAAACTTTTCTCATTGTTAGCTGATAATTTTTTTGTTTACTTCCAGTCACTTAAATATTCGTTTCAAACAAACGAGCGTCTGTGCTTCGTGATGGAGTACGTCAACGGCGGTGAATTGTTTTTCCATCTGAGTCGTGATCGAATTTTTTCCGAGGAACGAACTCGGTTCTATGGTGCAGAGATTATTTCAGCGCTAGGGTAATTAACAAGTTTTCTATTTTTACGAAAGAAAAAACTTGTTTCATCATCTTACGCTCTTTGTTGACGATTCTTGTCTGGGGACAGTACGGGAATGTCGTCAAAAATGAGTTTTCCGAGTTTTTCCACTTGATTTCACATTACAAGCTCCCAAATCAAGTCATCAACGAATAACGCAGTGCTTCGCACTTAATTGAATAATTGTTTTGAACGGTGTGAGTGCTCTCAGAAGTGTTTTCATTTCTTTTAATTGAATTATGGTGCTTTCCGTTGCGCTCAATTGGCGACCAGCTGTGGAGCTTTCTTACACTCAATTGACGACGTGTTGATTATTTTCGGTGTGGCGCTTAGTGCGATGCATTCCCCGCCGTGTTTCCATGACTAATTCGTGCTGCTGTTGTTTGTTTGCTTTGTTGAGACGAATCTTTGAAGTCCTCTTTGACTTGTATTCATGGCCGATCCCCTTACAGCTCGTGTCTCAAAAGCGCTCGAGTCATTCGGTAACTCGAAACCGAATTATTCTGCGAAAGCGCAGAAATTTGCGGTTGTTGTTTGTTTATTTATTTTTCTGTCGATCTGGAATTTGCAATGTTGGCGGTGTCTCAGTGCCAGCCCACCTGCATGTGTCAATTCAATCCTGTTTTCTTTAGACTTGTTTATCGCACCGCGCATTCAATTTTGCTTTCGAAATAAAATTCCGCGCTGAAATTTTGATGACATATGCAGAGAAAAATAAAAAATTGTTCGCAATGATCGAAAATCGTGAGGGTCGTTTAGATCGTTTAATGTTTTTAAGCGTACCGGCGGGACGAAAATAGCGAAGCATGATGGAAATTGCAGAAAGAAATCTTCACTCGCGGAAAATTTCTCGTTCAAGTGAACAATGTTAGCAAAGTCGGTGAAAAAATGCTAATCGGCTGGCAACGATGTAAACAACACACTTTGTCTCCGCTTTTCATCTTCTTCGGCGAGTATTTATAAACGGTTCTTAAATCGTTTCATTGTCGGGGCGTTAAGAAGAACTGTTTCTGTAACAAAATAGACCGCCGTCAATCGCAAGACGATGAATCACCAGCATGTGTGAATGTCTCGGGCTGGCTTCTTTCTCTCAAGATGCATCGCTTTTATGTCTTTTGACGCGCTCACGTTTTGCGGGAAATAGCGCGACTGCACTAATGGGAAATGAAATTATTTATGTCGCTTCGTCTCGGAGCTGGTTGCACGCTTTTAATAGATTTTCGGTCTTCTTATCCGCTCGCTCGTTTGTCCCGCCACAACAACTGAAACAGTGAATAAATCAACGCGGTCGTAACGTCGTCTTATGGCCTTTGGCTTATCATCTTGTTATTCTTCTCGCAGATATTTGCATTCGCACAACATCATTTACCGGGACTTAAAATTGGAGAATTTACTGTTGGACAAGGACGGTCACATAAAGATCGCTGACTTCGGGTTGTGTAAGGAAGACATTACTTATGGTCGCACAACCAAGACGTTCTGCGGTGAGTTTGAAAACTTTTATTTGAAGATTCGATTGACAATAAACTTCTTCTCATAACAGGCACTCCGGAGTACCTAGCACCAGAAGTCTTAGAAGACAACGATTACGGACGCGCCGTCGACTGGTGGGGAACCGGCGTGGTCATGTACGAGATGATTTGTGGTCGCCTGCCTTTCTACAACCGCGATCACGACGTTCTGTTTACCCTAATCATGGTTGAAGACGTCAAGTTCCCGAGAAATATTTCCAACGAAGCGAAATCCCTGCTAGGCGGATTCTTAGAAAAGAATCCCCAAAGACGCCTTGGGGGTGGAGTCGATGATGTCAAAGAAATTATGTCGCATCCGTTCTTTGCCTGCATCAACTGGAATGACTTGTATCACAAGAAGATTGTGCCACCCTTTAAACCTCAAGTAACCTCAGACACCGACACACGCTACTTCGATTCAGAGTTTACAGGAGAAAGTGTCGAGTTGACACCGCCAGATCCAGCAGTTCATCTGCAATCGATTCAAGAAGAACCTCATTTCTCTCAAGTAAGATTATTCGCTGCCTAAATCAAGTTCATTTGCTAATCTTTTCTTTCTTAATTTGTCACCAACAGTTCAGCTACCAAGATCTGACGTCCTACATGAGTAACTCGACCTTGGCATCGCTTCAGTAGAGAACCTTGTCTTCAGCGATCATCATCGATTCAAATGACTAAGCCTTCCGATCGAAGGCGTGATTGGACTGAATGATTGGAGTTGAACGAAGATTTATGGTCGAATCCCCTTGGAACTGTGATAATTTTTTTATTTTAAAATGTGAAATAATTTTTTTAAAGTTTTGAAACGTGCGAAAGTAAATTCGTCATGAAGTAGAATTGAATGCCAATCTGTAAAGATGTGGAATAGGGAACCGATACTGCCGCAAGAAACCATTAATCCTGCTCACTGCGACTCTAACACGAAGATCGGAACTCGGAAGTAATCGCAAATGGTGCTCAAAATTTTATTTCCTATCAGAAAGTTATCAACAGACTAGACAGATCAATGCTAAACAGGACAGAAATCAAACAACTAACAAAGAAAAAATTGAAGCACAAGCTGATTTTTTGCATTTTGTGTCAAATTTATTAGAGTCGAGGTCGCCGAGAGCGTTTGAAAGTTCTTGCCGATCTTTGATGATTTAATTTTCTAATTTTTAACTCTTATTATGATTAACACTTAAGAAAACTCTGCCCACAGCAGTTACACAAAAAACACAGTGTCAGAAATCTCCTTGAATAGGACGACGTCATGTACAAAACGATTTAAAATAAACACGACGGAGCTTCGATAATCTTAAGTTTTCCTCATCATTTCGCCTAAGTTCAACAATAATGATCTTGTGAACGAACTACCACAAAAAAAGAAAATAAAGTGAAATATCATAAGAAATGAGCAAGAAAGTTCTTTCAGTCAAAGTTTCTTCGAATTTATTGAATGTTTCATGAAGTTCACAGCCTTGAGATAAAAATTGTCATGAAATTTTCGCTCCTTCAATCTCGTTCGATCCACAGGTGGAGATTACTCAAGTTGGAAGTCGTGGCGACGTTGAAGAACGCCGGGTTGCAGGCCACTCTTTCGCAAGTACCTTCGTAGCCACTTTTCTTCTGGCACAGCGGAGTCCATGTATTCAAGTCCCACACGTGAAGCCGGCCGTCGCTGCTTCCGCCGAAGACGAACTTTGAATCGCAGCTAAAGACAGCGTCGATATGAATGTTGTCGGGGTTTTTGAAGCCTGTGAAGGAGATAAACAGTTCAAGAGTGTGTACTTAGAGGTAGTTTGTTCATCAAACCTGTAAGTTCGCCTAGTTCTTGCTTCTTAGAAGAGCTGACTATGAAAATGTAGTTCGAGTCGGTCGTAAGCATAAGCATTTTTCCATCAGGGCTGAACTCAATTCCCGTCCACTCAGCTTTCTTCTCGTACTGGAATCGGTGGATATGATATTTAAGGTTGCTGACGTTGTAGATCTCGATGATGCTGGAGCTATGAGCAACGGCGATGATCGTCTCGCCAAAGATTGTAACCAGCGGTGGGCTCGGAAACTTCATCGATGCGACTTCTCTTGAATAGTTGGTTGGTGACCACTTTCGAACTGATTTATCTTTGGAGCTGGTGAAGAAGAACCGGGAAGCAACAGCCATCGATGTCACTTCGTCCGTGTGCCCACTGTAGTAATGGATGTATTTGGGAGTTCCAAAATTCAGTGCCCGCAAGCTGTTGTCTTGAATTGAAGAGTGAATGACATGTTCACTGTCATAGAACTTGGTGACTCCCGCTCCATATTTCTTAACATTTACTTGATGTTCTTCCACTTTATGCTCGCGAAGAGCGAAGACCCTCAGCTCCTTTGCGCAAGTTTCCACCAAAAGGTCGCCGTTGAAGTGGAAGTCGAGACAAGTGATGGGCGTGGTTTCTGGCTTAGTGTACGCAACAGTGAGCTTCCTGATGTCGCTGCACGTGATTTTCTGGCTTGTCATCTCAAATTACGACGTAAATCAGCGAGTTCAAAAACTTTACCGCTGTCAACAAACAAATCCGGCGGAAAAAGTCGCGAGATCAGTGATGTCGGTTCGTGTTAAATTCGGCGACCTGTCTAATTTAGCCAACTTAAATAACTAAATTGCATAATTGGTTCAACCAAAAAAATATTTTGCATCGCAGATGACCAAAGCTTAGTCAAAAGAGGCTATTACTTTGAGTGGCTAAATTGCAAGCGTGGCTAAAGTCACAGGTTTTGTCGCATTGAATAAAAATTCTTCACACAAACGGAGCTGAAAATTGTTTTAATCTAGAATGTCTGATAACGAGTCCACGATAAAGAGTCCTACACGCCGTTCTCATCAAGTGTTATAGTGATTCGCATTAGATTTTCCATTTACCATCCATTAGTTTTCACTTGAGCCCAAGTTTTTTTTTATTCGAGGAGATTTTAAAACCTTAGAAGAAGATTTTTTGTTGTTGTTTTTGTGTCGCGAGTAAATTTTACATAATTAAAAGAGATCATTTATCACAGAGCAATAGCTTAAAGCCTAGATATAGTACAAGCAGGATGAAGGTGGTAGCTTTAGTAAGCGGCGGCAAGGACTCTACGTTCAATATGCTGTGCTGTCAGAGCGAAGGACATGAGGTAAGTTGGGGTGGTCGAGTGACGACCAAGAAAACTTGGTGTCTAGTGCAAACATCAATCTGCTATTGTCTCATTGAATTGCCTAACTTTGTTGCAGATCGTGGCTTTAGCAAATTTGCATCCAGCTGATAAAGGTCAATATTGCGCTTCGCTTCGCTGACTGGGCGACAATAAACGTCGTCTTTGTTTACTTGCAGATGAACTTGATTCGTTTATGTACCAAACGGTCGGTCACCAAGGCATCGAGATGCTGGCGGAGGCGATGGAGCTCCCACTGTTCCGGAAGACCACATCCGGCCTGACAACTCAGTTGGGGAAGAATTATGAGCCGACCAAGGACGATGAAGTGGAAGACCTTTACGAGCTTCTAAAGCAGGTTAAGGTGAGTCCCGCTTGACCGACATTTACATCGTACCGGAATGGCAGTGTCGACCATTTCAGGATTCTATGCACATCGAGGCCGTAGCGGTTGGTGCAATCTTCTCAGACTACCAGCGAGTCCGGTGCGAAAACGTGTAAGTGCCAGCAAAACCCCGAATTCCGATTTTTCACACTCTTCTTCTTATTTTAGGTGTTCACGCTTGAATCTTATGTCATTGGCTTATCTCTGGCGACGGGATCAGGCCGAGTTACTCCAAGAAATGATCGATTGCCAACTCGACGCTATCATTATCAAAGTAAAGCTGCAAATCGCTCGATCGATTGGCTTCTTTCTAACACTCGCTCTCTTTGACAGGTCGCCTCGTTGGGCCTGACGCCAGATCGTCACCTGGGAAAGTCAATCAGAGACATGCAAGGTCATCTGCTGAAGATGCAAGAGAAATACGGAGTGAACGTGTGTGGCGAAGGCGGAGAGTACGAAACGTTCACGCTTGACTGCCCGCTCTTCAAGAAGCGCATCGTTATGTGAGTTTAATGAGAAATGTGCAAAACAACATGTTTTTAATCAAATCTCCGTTAGTGACGATTTTCAAACCGTGTCGAACTCGACCGACCCCGTCTGCCCTGTTGGCTACATAAATTTCACTAAGCTGCACCTCGAACCCAAAGCGCCGTCCGATTTCAAAGATTATGTGATAAAAAATTCGTTGGACTTCATCAACGAGCTTAACTCGAGCTCGTACAGCGACCTTAGCGATCCAGACCTAACCGACACGGAGCTGGAGTTCATCGAAAAGGAAAATTTTGCAAAGCAGTCCGGTTTGCCGCCTAACCACGGGAGTTTCAGTCGCAGCCAAAGCATGAACATGACAAAGCACAACAGCATCGAGCACGAGCCGCCAGAAGAGATGAAATTTGAGTACGAACAGGGGCCGCTGAATAACGAGGCGCACGTCGTGTCGAACACCAAAGGCTGGCATTGGATTTCCAGCATTCAAGGTGAGTGCATTAAGTGGAGCGTAAATTTATTCATTACCGGACAATATTTCAAGGCGAGGGAGAAACGACAAAAGATGGAATAACGAGTGCACTAAACCGACTCGAAGGTGAGTTGACAAGACTGACTATTTTAACCAGAATCTCATAAATATTCCATTTTAGAAATCATCACCCAATACTCAATGAAACTCAGCGATCTTTGCTACATCACCTTGTACGTGCGTGACATCAGCGAATACTCATTGCTCAACGAGGCTTACAGCGAGAAGCTTAACTTCCAGAACCCGCCGACTCGAGTCTGCGTCGAAACGTGCTTGCCCAAGGGCTGTCCGGTGATTGTCGAAGCGGTTGCATTTAAGGCTGGTTACGTTATCGAGGCGGACTACAGACGTCACACTATGCACGTTCAAGGCATCTCGCATTGGGCGCCGGCAAACATCGGTCCTTACTCGCAGTCAACAAAGATCAGCGAGATCACGTACATCAGCGGCCAAATCGGGCTTATACCGGGCAACATGACCGTACTAGGCGGCGGCATCAAGCAAGAGTGCAAACTGACACTGCGACACATCAACAGAATAGCTAAAGCGATGAACTCTCATGGCCAACTGCGCGATGTTGTTCAAGGAATCTGTTTTGTGACACATCCGAACTATATCACCGAAGCCCGTCGTCAATGGGTAAGTTTAGAAAAAAAGAAATCTAGCAGAAAATTGCAATTTTAATTTTGATTGTAGGAAAGAAGAACCGCGAATGCCATAATGGACTACATCGTCGTCCCAAGCCTTCCAAAAAAGGCGTTGGTTGAGTGGCAGGTCTGGATCCACACGCACAACAACAAGTTCGAATGTGAGTCGATGAAACCTGACCAAGTGGAAGTCGTCAATTTAAATCTTCCGACGCTACTCGGTCGTTTGTCATTACATTAGATTTAATTTGCATCCTGGTGCCATAAAATTTCCTTTTGCAGACGAAGAGACGGGCTGCACTGTCGCCAGCCAGTACGTCGTTTCCATTCGTCGTCGTTGGAACTACGAAAACAATTGCGCCGCGGTTATTTGTTACGTATCAACAGGTGAATTTTTTTACCCGCGCAGTCATGTGCTAATCAATTAATTATAATGAAATGCGGCATTTGTTCCTTTTGTAGGTCAAACGACATCATCAACAAAATTGACCGATTTGACGCTTGAGATTAAGCAGCGGCACGAAACGCTGACCAAGTCGCTCAACGAGTCGCACCTCAATGAAATCATGAAATACACTCTGGGAAAGATTCTGCAAGGCTACCCGGCCAGCAGTGAAAACGTTCCCGCAATACACTTCCGCGTCTTCTACCAGGTCATGAGTCCGTCTCCCGCAAACCTGATCATCAACAGTTTGCGGGCCTTCAAAGAAGCCACAAAATCTGCTCACATCGCCTTCACTGTTATCCCGTCGTGCTACTTGCAGAACTTCGGAACTTTCATCTCCATCTGCGGGATTCGTCACGAGTAAAGCTTGTTTAAGTCATCCAGAGCAGAATTTGATACGCTTTGGTTAAGTTTGGTTTTTTGTTCAATCATTTTTATATTTTAAGCAGCGATATGAGCGAGCTGGGAGCTCAAATCGCATCGAAACGACGTCAGTTCCCCTAAAATGTTAGTCATACCTACGAAACGACTTCCATCCGCCTGCTTTGGGCTTTGACTAAAGTCGCTAAACTGTTTCTTACCATCAAAATAATGTAAATCGTCTTCAAAATGCTTTAATTGCATCATCTCTAGAGAATTATTGTTAAAGTCTTTTTTCAACCTTGAATTTCCTTTCTCGGCGAAGTTTCTGAAGCTTCGTCGACTTCCTTAGATTTTTTAACGACATTAAATGCACAAAAGTTTAATTTCGTAGAAGAAAAATGTCTCCGTTAAGTTTAAAGAAGAATTTTTAAAAGAATAGTCGAGTCAATACACGAACCCGCGAGATATCGAAGAAATGTTCTAGTTTGTTGCTGTGAATTTTTTCAAATTCTATTCTCCCGCCCGGTTCTCTCGATGTTAGTCAACTTCTGCTGGTGTCTAACTACAAAATAACTTAACATTGAAATTATGAAACAATTACCGCGTAATCATCTAAAGAAACTTCTTGATAAACGAACTATTGTGTGTCAAAAAGTATTTTTACGTACATTTTGAGAGAAAAATCTTGCAGAAGAAAAAATATATCGAGAAAAATGAAGGAAACTTCGGCAGTTTTGAAGATTCATCATCTGCAATGCAGAGAAAAGTCCATCGTTTTCAGCTTCCAGACACTCCTAGTCCGCTCGAAATGACATTTGCGATCAGTCAAAAGCCACAACGATCAATCAATCAATTAAAAAAATCGAAAGCTCGATCACTCGCTGTAAAATCATTAAACTTTAAAATTTCTTTCGTCAACCAATCAACTTTATTTCCTTTTCTCGTATCTAAATCTACTTTTCGTTCTTTTAAAAATCCTTTTGTTATTAAACTTAACATTGTTCTTCTGACTTTCAATCTGTATTCCAAGTCGAACATAATTTTCCTGCTTTTCTTGGCTCAACCATTTTGAAATTATTGCATCTTTCAAGACTACATGGTTTTAATAATACTTTTTTTTCCTTATTCTTGCTGCAATGGAGTCTAATCTAAGTTATTGCGTAACATTATCTGAATGAACGCATCGTTTGCACGATCGGGCTGTGGGACTGAGATGAAGTTGAAATGTATTAAGTTTTCCTTGTACTAACGATAACGAAGTGAACTTGAACCAGAATTGAAAGTTATTAATAGATGCAATTGAGTCAGTTTGCACTGCAACTTGAACATGGACAGGCGTCGTTCTAGAAGAATAGTTTCTCGTGTCTCGATGTCTGATAAAAGTTTTTTTTTTGCTACGTTAACTACAGTTTGAAAATAATTATTTGCCAACACATGATAACCGAATAAGTGCACTTGACTGATAAAAATATTTTTTTCTGTTAGGTTTTCCTTATGTAGCGGAATGCTGACCATAAATGCGACCAACAATCGAACCACCCACAAGGTTAACGTATCTTATCACGCGAAGTCGAACCTTCGGTTGATGCAACGACTTAATTTCCGTTTGAAAGATGATTGTTCGACGGTCCGATATGCTTAGCGATAGCCGGCGGGATTTCTTCTGTGGTTTTTGTGTTGGTGAAGCAGCCAATTAGTTCGTTGCACGGTAAAAGCCCTTCCTGGATCTTCTTCGCTTTCTTAAGCAGGTCATAGTTGATCTTGTCAGTGACAATCGAGTCTTTCCTGTAAAAAGAAGTTTTGTTAGCACAAGTTCGTTACGAAAAACTTAAGTTCAAACTTACTGGTACTCGGGATGTTTCAAAACTTCTTTTCTGATCCAGGACGCGGTGGTCAGCAAGCTTCCCGATGCGCGACGTTGAATCAGCTTCAAGTACTGTTGGATTGAACAATGAGTGTCGGTGTCAACTTCCATTGACGCGAGGTACTGATTGATCAGCCCGATAAGGCCGGGGAAGTTTCCTTTTCCGTTAATGATCTCGTTGATTGTCCAAAGCTCACAGCCTTCGCAGTCGCCGCTTTCGGTGTCACAAGGTTCACAGTAGTCGTCACTTTTCTTCTCGGCGAAGTTCCTGCGGAACCAGAACTTTTCTTCAAGCACTGCGTTTCTCTTCTGTGCCTTTTGCATGTTCTCATCGACTTTGCTGATCGGAATCAGGAAGTTGAGCTTGAAAGAAAGGATCACTCGAGTAAGAAGGACGATGAACACGACGATAGCCGCGTTTTCGAAATCTGTCAACTGGAGCTCGCAAGGCCTGAACTCAACCCGCCAGCCAATGGGGGAGTTTGGCGGGGGCGGCTTGAACCTCATCGTCTGCCAGTTAGTCGATTGGATGTTCTCGAAGTGATCAGTTTCTTCTTCGTCGTTTTGATTCACTTTTTCAGTGAACAACGAAACTGTGTCACGAATGAACAGATGGGCAATGTGCTGGGCAAGCAGGTGATCGATGCCACCATCACGAAGTGTCTTGTAGTCTTCTTCGTTGTAGATCAAAGGAACATCGTTGTACTTCTCGCCCTCGGGAGAAAGATACGAGTCAATCGAGTCGTATCGAGACTTATAGATGCGGTGTTTGTTCTCCTTAAGTGGCTTCAAGCCTCGTTCTTCTTCAGTCCGGCAGTCAACGGACGCTGAAATCACGTTCCACCGGCAGTCAATGTCGGTGAGGTGACCTCGGTAAATAGGCGATGCGGCTGTCAGAGCCAGCATGATGGGACACAAGGGTGTGAGTTGATCATAAAGTGTTCGCGCTTCGTCAATATTACAAGCTTGAAACGTCATCTGAAGGCAACAGCAGCCCATACCAAAGCCCATCGCGTCCATGTGGACGAAGTTAGGCATTTCAGGTATAGATCCGGCAACAGGGATTTTCGTCTTCTCGTCCATGAAGACTGGCAGGTTGATCGACACCTTCTCACCACGACGTTTCCGAATGTTGCGAGTAAGATTCTTGAAACGTGGATGACCGTTGAAGATGGCCTCGTCAGGGAAGAAGAGCGATTGAGCGGCACACTCAGGGTCGTTGGGCCTGACATCGAACGAAGGGTATGAAAATTTAGGACATCCAAGCCGTGGAAAGTTCGTAATTGACATGACGGCTTCGTTGGGCTTCAGAAGTTGTGCAACTTCTTCGCGCCGGTACCGCATCGACGACTCCACGACGTTGAAATGAGCTAAAAGTCCACCGTAGGGCTTTCCCGGAGTGCCTTCAATCATGTATGCTGCGTATTCAGGTCTCCAGAGCGACTTCACTCCGTTTGGATCTTGAAGTTCTTTTTCTTGTAAAGTCGAAAGGATGTCGTCCGCTCGCAAAGCCACTTGCGCAACTTGATTGACGTCGTCGAATCTGATGATCACATACTCGACTTCGTCTCCCCACTTCAGGACGTCACCTTTGCGATCCTTAAGCCGCTTGTACATGTTGATAAATTGTTTGATTCCATGTTCACGGACATGATTCGCATGTTTCTTCGTGTCCTCCCACGATAACGGACTTCCTTCCGTTAAAAGTCCCATTGTACGCGTTCAAACTGCAAAAGAAACACAAAACAGCATTGAAATGTTTATTCCGATTTGAGGGAAGGGAAGAAACTTGAGCTATAGCGAAGTGATTGAGTTTCGTTAATTTGAAGGTCCTCGCCGGGTGGAGAAAAACACGAGTTTCTGTGGTTTTGTTAATTGAGAGTCATTAAGAACGGTTACAAATTCCGGCGAAACTAATATTTATACATGTAACGACTGGAGAGACGCTGTCCTTGAAACCGAATGCCCTCTAATGACCATCAAGTTCACGGCAAATGACCGAAAGCCAAGCTAATCGAAGAACCTCCGGGGGGACGTTTCACCGGGAACTCAACTTAAGGGACTCAACGCTATCTTATATGGAATTTTGTTGGTTCTCGCTTTCCTGAGAATCTACAAATTGTTTGTTCAAGCTGATAAGTCTTCGCCACGAATCATAAGGCCGAGACAAAATTGAAAAGCAAACACACCTCTCTGAATAATTCAGTTAATAGCTTATTATCACTTGGCTGATACTCCAAAAAATATGTTAAAACTCTCGAGTGGATGATTGCGGTCTAGTGGTGTTGACGGTTTGAACGCTCGTAAGATACTGAATGCGGCGAGCACAATGTAGAACGTTAATAAACTCATCCTTGAGACCGGAAAAATAGTTTAGTCATGGTGAGTCGAATGTTTTCTTACTGATGACGAAATCGCAGTCGCACACACACTTTTTTGTGTGAAGAAAATATTATTTTCGCGATGGAAATCATCCGGCATTTCGCAATTTTCTTTGACACGATAAGCGACCTGATTCGCGGCGATAAGGGGCTCGTGCGAGGCTCGATTCGTTCACATGACTTAAAGCACTTGAAATCGGACATTGATTGGGTTCCAATGGATGAGAAACATTACACTGGCGCCTGCATGACCAGGCAAGGGCGGCACCCAAACAGGATCACTGGTAGCAACATAGTTCACGGACGACCCCCATCACGATCAAGCTGCAATCACTAAACGCGAATTCCGATAAGAATTGTGCCGAGTTGTGCTCTAATTAACCAAGTTCCGATGACGAAAGGCAGGTCATGACGTCAAGAGTTTGGAGAATCGCAGTCTCGTGAGCTTCTCAAAACGCCCAGTAACTTTGTACTTCACTGCACGTTATCAGAAGCGTGACTTTGGGAGCGGAGTGAGTCAAATTTGGAATTACACGATCTATTTTTAGTTGCGAATGACGATTTCATCAGAAACTCAGTCATTTCGCGACGCTCGACTTGGACCCGGCGATCACCTTCAACAAGCACGGTTCTCTGTCAGCACACGATTTTCACAGTCAGATTCAATACGCGATTCTTATTTAATTTAAAAATTCACTTTCTCTTTGTTTTTCACGGTGTTTTCGACACTTCCACGCGAGAAGGCTGACTTCGCAGGTTGAACGCTGCGAGTGCTTCGCCCCTTCGAGTCGCCCTCTTTAACTCGTCTACTCTTATTTTACGATCATATTCCCGAAAACAAGAAGAAATTAAGCGATGGCCGGAGCTGTAGACCTACCAAAACTGCCGGAAGGCCAAGAAAGCTACGCTGGCATCCCAAAGGCGGTGTTTGTCGTGAGTATTGCTTTAAATTCAGCACCAATCGGGATTTTTCTTAACCAACAAATGGAAAAGTTCCGAATGATTTCTATTTTGCAATTTTCACTCAACAATTCGCGTCTTCTTGCAGGATGATGTTGAACAGTTCATGGCCCTTCCAGAAAATAACAACCAGGCGGAAAAAGTTCTGAAAAACCTCGACGAGCAGCACAGCAAATACAAGTTTATGGAAATGAACATGAATTCAAGGAAACGAAGACTCCGCCAGCAACTGCCCGATCTCCAGAAGTCTCTTGAGATGATCAAAATCCTCAAGGACCAAGAAGAAGACGAGCTCTTGACAAATGTGCTGCTCAGCGAGCAGGTGTTCGTGAAATCCGTGATTCAGAAGACCAAGACGGTGTGCTTGTGGCTGGGAGCGAACGTCATGCTTGAGTATCCGCTGGATGAAGCAGAAGAGCTGTTGAAACAGAACATGGATTCCGCAAGCATGAACTTGCGGTGTCTGGAACATGATCAGGTGATTGAACTGAAATAGTTCCATTGAAACTTTTAATTTATATTAAATTAATTGTTGTAGGAGTTTTTGCGAAACCAGCAGACAACAGTTGAAGTAGCAATGGCTCGCATTTACAACTGGGACATCACACGACGAAAGACACAAAAGTGAGATGGAGCACCAGCTGAACACCATGAACACTAACTCATCCTTTCGTTAACCAAACCCGATGATCCAGCCTGCTTCGCAATAACATCATCGAACTGTCTTAAATTATTCTCACTCGGGGTCGTCCGTCTAATAAGTCACAAGAAAGTTGTCCGGTGGTCGAATCAAGCAAGAATCTAAGAAGTTTCAACCACTATTGTGTCTTAAGCTGAAGATTTGTCCATAAATAACGGTTGAATCTTGCAAATCGGCGTCCTTCGAAGGACACTCGGTGACATGTTCTCCAGACGACCCTCGCATCACGTAATTTCACAAAAGTTTTCGGTTCGCGATCAAATTGTTTAACAAACTGCTTAAAAATGAATAAAAAATTGCTAAGAAATTTTTATCACGTGAATCACCGGTTTCAAGATCATTTAAGACGCACGGGAATTCTTTGCTTTTGTGGAGCCACCGATAACGGTCGCAATCAGCACAAAGGCATTTGTTGACAGAGAAAACTTAATAACTTATCGAACGGCGAAAAAGACGGCTGTAACTCCAACAATACCAGTGCAAAGCGTAATATCTTATCGTGCACAATTATTCCAATAATTTTTCACCTTGATACGCAGACGGTTGAACAGTCTTTCGTCCGCGAGCGCCAGTTCGACTTCTGTCTTCATCGTGTTCAGCTTGAAATGGGTCAGCTAAACAGTGTAAACTGTGAGTAATTTCAAATGAATTTATGGACGCATTGCGGATTACGCGGAATTTAAATATTACAGCACCTCGTGCAGATGAAACTGGAATGTTATCAATCATCTTGCTATCAGCGAGTATGTTGTCACTCGTTATCAGCTTCATGGGAATAAAATTAAAGTGGTTCCGTCATCGGTTGACGCTAGAGCAGCCCGAAAGTGTCGTAGACAGCCCCGTCCTTCTAAGAACGACTTCCGTAACGGAGTTCAGGGAAAACTGCGCCCGCGGCGTTTACAGGCAGTCCGTTGATAGCGAATCTTTAATCTTATCGGAAAAGCCTTCAAATCCAGCGACAAACGGAAAAGCGAAAACTAAAACCAGTAAGTGCTCAAGTGGTTCATATCATCCATCAAATCTTATCAGCATCATAGAAAAGTTGTTACACGTTTTAATTGGTGTAATGCTTGGCACGGCTTTTGACGTTATCAGTTATGATTTCACTGCCTTCAATTGTCACTAATCATCATCCATTTCATTGAACAGGCTATCGGCAGAGCATCTTCCACTTCCCGATCTTCAGAAGCAAGTTGAGTCTGTCACGCGGCACAAGCCACGAAGACAGACCAATTTCTACGATTCAACAGGCTGCAGCTTCGGTTAATCAACCGACAAGCGAACAAGACATCGCAACCCTTCAAAAGAATGAAAATTTGAAGCGGATGATCCACGAGAAACTTCAAGCAGGCAACAGTGGATCAATGCCCAATGTGCACAAGAAGAAAAGTCCGAGTCCAAGAAAATATCAAGAAAGATCGGTCGATGAAGCTCCGTCACCGTCACCAAAAGTGAAACCTGAAGTTCAAAGTCAAGTTGTAGCTAAAACGCCGGTACAAATCGCAACAGAAGATCCTGGCGAAGTAATGACGCTTTTCGAATTCGTGAGAAGTTCGCGCATCCCTAGCGTCGACGAAGGAGTTTCGAATGATGTTCCAGACTCGCCAGTGCCAGTTGAGATCGTCCAAAAGCGAGTAAAATTCGAAGAAATCAACGAGATTGAAGAAACTTTCTATGAAATCCAAGCTGAGAATGCCTTTGGCGACAGTTCAACTGATTCACCGGAAGCTTCGAGTCCAAGCAGTGTTCAAGAAGTGCAGGCTGAAATGCCGCCTCCAACACCGATAAAAAGAAAATCGCGAGAAGATAGTTTCAAGAAAGCTGGAGACGAGTTGCAAGAAAGGGTTGAAGCAGTAGTTGAGAAAGTATTTTCCTTTGAAGGTGCTGACAATGATGAGAATGCTAGGAATAGCGGCCAAAGTGAGTCGTCAACTGATCCAATAATCGTGGAAATTCCATTCGAAGAAACTTCAACATCCGGAGTTCATGAAACAAAGTTTAAGAATTTTGAAAACCAAGTCAGTTTTAATCCACACTTTGAAGCTTTACAGGTGTTAGCTGCACCAATGTCTATTCCAATATCCACACCAGTGTCTTTACCAGTTCATGTTGAACTGCATGCTGTTCCACTAGAAGTCCCACCACCTGTCAAGCCACGAACAAAACGAACGGTTCAAAGAACTTCCGACTTCGATATTGTCGAAGAAAACGACCAGACAAAACCAGTCAGTGAAGAACCACAAAGATTGTCGTCAGAAATATTCGAAAAAATCACATCAGTTTCAAGAAAGAACGAAGAATCTTCTGAAATTGAGAAAAACGAGAAGGCTTTGTCGTCAATTGAATTCCCAAACGAAGACTTTGAAGTTTCAAAGAAATTCTCCGAAGAAGAAAACTTTTCGCAATTCAGTTCTAAGAATTCGCAAAGACGAAACAGCAGCTTTGAATCGTCGACTGATGAATCAGACACAACGGCGTCAATAGATCAAGCTTCAACTCCACCAATCGACAACCAAGTCATGCCCAAGTCGATTCTCAAGACCAGCGAAAATTCCGGCGCGCAAAAGACGATCACGTTCCACAACGTGCCTGACAGCGTGAGTTCAAGCTCAGAAAGCTTCTTCAGCGACGAAGAAGAAGACATTTGGAGCCGAGTCGACCAGCACAGGTTCCATTTAACAAGAAACATGCCTGATACACCTCCGCCACTCCCCAAAACGCCCCCACCGTCGGTCGAAGAAGAAAATAAATTTTCATACGCGTAATTTTTGTAGCAGTTGCTTAATAAAACCAAATCACACGAGTTTATTTTCCCTTAAAGTCTATTGACAAAATTCTTATCACTTCATTAAATTCCAAATTCTATTGACAAACGTGAGAAATTATTAAATGAAAGGAAATACTTTTTGTAAAATAAGCGTCGATAAAGTTTCTCTTGCGCAAGATTACTCGCTAGCTTCGTTCATTTGGTGGTTCTCAGCTTTCGTTTGGCTGCCGATGAAGGTCTTGAGCATTGACAGCAGCTCATTTCCGACGGTTTTCTCGTACTCGAAGCGCTGCTTTTCGATTTCCAGCCTTTGGTTCTCAATTTCAACGATATTTGTCAGCAAGTTTCTGATCACTGAGTGTTGGATTGAAGTTAATAAAACGATTTTGAAGCCATTGCATCAACTTACCCGGTAGTTTCGACCCCAACAAGCCTTTATTGCTTTTAACATGATTCGTTTCGCCGTTGTTGACGGTCGTCGTGACTTTTGGGACTGAAGTGAATTGCGGCGTTTGCACGAACTGGACCTTCTGGCCCTGACTGGTGCTGATTAATTTGTTCATCAATGCGGAGTTCTGCTGCTGCTGAAGCTGGGCAAGCGATTTATTATTAATGGTGATCTGTTGTGGCTTCTGAGCGCCGTGTTGAGCATTAGCGTTGTTGTTTAAAGCATTAACAAACACAACCTTCATTGGGATGGAGCTCTGAGCGTTCGTCGTGACTGTGCCGGTGACCGGAGTGGCTGACTGAACGCTGCTGTATACAATCGTTGGGGTGGACTTAAAGCTATTGACGGTTTGCTGCTTAAGTAGGAGTTTAGTTGGGACTAGGCTTATTTTGCTATTGGCTTGAGATGTCAGCTTTGGCGACACTGGAATGGCTTGGACTGGCACTTGCGCCGGAGTACCCGACACGACCGACGCTATGCTTAACGAGTCGTTTGCGTAATTAATTATGTTTTTGGTCATAAGTTGATTTGAGCTTGACATTGGGACTGATTTGTCCTTGAGATCAGTCGACGAGTCGGCATCGGTTGAGTCTAATTTTCTAAAATAAGCAAGTTCAGTTAGAATTGATGTATTTCCACTCTGCATGAACACAACTTACTCTTTTTCTGCTACGACAATTTTCACTGTGGGCTCCACTTCCATCGGTTCACTCTTGACCTGAACTTCACTGAGCTCTTCTTCGTCGTCGATGACACTCAAAAGATCCTCCGGTCTGAGCTCGCTGCCCTCGAAGTCCATGTCTTCGTCGCCATCCTCTTCTTCCGAAATGTCTTCTTCTTTGACTTGGAACGGGCTAGTTGAGAACGGCCCTTCTAAGGGCGGTGGACTAGAGTTGGTGGACGTCGGCATGGGTGATATGATGATTTTGTTGGTTCCGTGAACCTTGTTTGAGTTGCCAAAGACCGGTCGGCTTAAGATTTCATCCATAGCTCCGTAATGCTTCCACGACGGCTCGTTTAACAAACCGGAGTCCAAGTCCTTCTTAATCCTGTTGTACAAACACTTGAGATTCTTTATTCTCGTATTGATTTCCTCTGTGCTTCTGTTGTATCCGTGCGATCGCATTCGTTCAGCAATTTTCGCAATCACCGGATGCTTTTTGTGTATCGTGATGAGTGTTCGCTGCACTTGGGGGTCTCCCCATAGCTGAATGAGCAGCTTCGTCTCCTCGGAGTCAAAGTTGGGATTTCTCGCGTGTGGCTTCTTGTTGCCGTCACCGCTTCCCACCAGAACTTTGTTATGACTGACCCACTGAATCGGTCGACGTTGTTTTTGCATGTCTCGTTGATTTCGCAATCGAAAACGCACCTCCCGCGACGATTTATCCTAAAATGAGAATGATTCACTGTCACTTAAGCTCAAACACCGGGTGTGGGCGACTTTGGAGCTCTTTTTCGTCTCGGCCCGAATCTACTTTCGCTGCAAACGCGCAGCCGACGAATTTCCACCCGAACCTCCACTGCGATGTGTTTACAAACAAAAATCTCCCTTACTTAAGCTATCTTCGAGATGTCTTCAGTGTTCCGGAGTGATTTAATCCCAGCCAGACACCTTCGGGAAAAGATTTTAGCTGCACCACAGAAAAATCGATATTTCACTTAGACTCGCACACATAGAATATTACAGCTTATAGCTTAAAGTAAGATATCTTCTCAATACCTATTTGAAATATTCCGCGCATGCGCTTGGCGCAAAAATTAAGAACGAACCTTCCGCGACGATTCGGGCAACACGAAAATACTTTCGAGATTTATTTCCTCGAATGGTTAATGACGTCGGATAAAGCATCCTTTGAAAATCAAAATCATGTACCTAGTAGCGCGACACAATAAAAATATTTACTGCTAGGGTCGCTTGAGCCGAATTGTGCATGTGTTGAGTTTTTTACTTTTTGACAGTGAGTCACATGTGTGATTCCGTTGGGAAAATTCACTGAATCTTCCAAAGTAGGCGCTGTCACTCTACCGCCTTCTTCGCTCTCTAATGTTACTAAGTGGGCTTTAGTTTTAGTTAAGACATCATCTTAACATCTTTTTCCACATAAGTCGTTTTTGCAGCGTTTACTTTGGTATATGACAAAAGCGACACTTCGACAAATCGACAAACCGTAAAAGCTGTGTCTATTAGAAAAATATTCGACACGTCCGTACCCTGGAAAGGGTGCTGTGGACCTATTAGACAATTTTCTATAGAAAAGCTTCCCAATTAATGCATTTGGCCAAGGCTCTAGGCTGTATTTGCAAGGGCCTATTTTAAACAAAGGGTTTTGTGCAAAATTGCTTCTCCAATTAAAATAGTTCAAGGCCATTTTATCGTCCCTTTAATGTTCAATCTGATAATGGTCATCAAATAGAACTTCACCTCCTCCTTATTATTCCGCCTCAAGGCAATGTATGATTGTTTTAATTTGCGCATACTTTGACCGCATTTCTCTGGTATTGAAACAAGTTCTGTTCCCGTGCCGACTCTTCTCGATGTCGCAAAAGACTTGCGAGTGAAATTCGCAAGTTGATTTTCTTATGCGAGTAAATACCGTCGAGTCAAAGCACACATTTGAATCCAATTGGAGTCTGCAAACAAAAAATAAGAAAGTTGTCTGTTCGGCCCTCAACAAAACAAATCGTAAGAGTACATTTCCTGCGTCGTTGTTTGAAAAAATGTAAATTTACCTCGATCAAACGAGAAATCCCTGTTGTTCTCATATCAAGCATCAATTCATTCTGAAGGTTGTGATATTTCTGCTTTATCTGGCGTCGCATGTTGCGATTAAGAATTCGAACGACGTAAAATGTTGGTTGTTAAGGGTAATAACGCTGATTGTATTGATTTCAACGATGCGGCAGGTAAAAATCAAAATCAAGAAGTTCGGTCAATGATTTCCTGCTTTCGCGGAGACTTTTCTTTCATATCACACGAAGACTTGGCGACGGTATTTAAGCCATAAAACGTGATTCATAAAACGGCGACAGTAAAAAGCACAGGAAGTGAATGTTGATTGACGGAAAGGATTTCTGAGAGTCATGATTTGGGAGCGTTGAAAGAAAGCGAAAGCCGAAAAGGTTGCTTCAGCTGTCAAGCTTCGATTCAGCTCAATCATTACTTAAAGATTCCACCCTTCACGAATTGCACATCAGCACTGTAACAATTTATTCACATTTTAAACCCCATTTTGCTTGCGTACAGTGATTGAGCCGAAAATAAAGAAGCTTTTCATTGAATTACCCTGATTTAATCTAGAAATTCAATTTCCCGATTTGATTTATATAAATTCAGTCTCAAAAGCATTCAATAAACACTCGCGAAATAAATCTAATTTGCATGAGAGTTCGAACATATGTGTTGTTCGTGCGGAAGACGAGTTTTTGAGCTGGAAAATTGTAAAATTCATTAAAAGGCATTAATTTGAATGTGTAATCAGTGCAGAACGAAATTTGAAAGCGATGTTATTTGCTGTCGTGAAATGTTTATGTCTCTAAAAGGTTTTAAAAGGCTTAAATGCTGGTTGGCACCAGTTGCTCTTTCTCAAAAGGAAGTGAAATTTAATATTTCTTGAATCGTTTCCTTGGCTTTTGTTCGTTACGTTCAGATAAAATTCCCACGTGTTCCAATTCTCTGGCGGTGTTGAATAACACTCGTTAAATGTCGAATCATTGCTTCTTGTCTCCAAGAGTAGCAGAAGTTTATTCACTCTCAGTTAAATACGCCATCAACCTTGAAGACCTTGAATCGATCTTCATGAATTTTCAACGCTGATTCAATATTTTCCTTTCGAACTTTTGATTTGATTGCTTATCCAAAGCACGTCTGGGTGAGTTTTTTTTCCTTATAAACAGCTTGATGAAACCTTCAATCAAACTCTGTTTCCGTTTAAAAGATGCTTTTGAAAAGTTGAAACTAAGTGGAGAGAACGTCCTTAAGGATCCCATATCAATGACTGAACGAATCTCGTGAAATGT
>JPYR01000193.1:37526-47568 GCA_000775305.1 Belgica antarctica
TTTTTTTTTGAAGAGGGAAATTCAAATTCTTTGAAGCTTGTTGCTAATCTTTATTTACAATCTCTTGAATCCCGATGTTCCCTGTAAATGTTGATAACAAGAAGTCCCCGATCGAACCGTCTTCATTGAAGCGCACACAACATTAAAACTTTTTGAAGGATGTTCTTTCCCCGTTTACCACGATCAGAAAAGTAAACCTGACAACAACAGAAAAATAAGAGAAACTGGGACACTTTGAAACCATCGTGAGAAGGTCGCATTTGTTACGCTTGTGTTTACTCCCGAATACAAACTTTCATATACAAAAAGGATGAACAAATTCTTTCAGGGACAATTGGTTTCTCTCGTGATGAGGTGGAGTTGACACAAACGTACCTTTCCGAAGGAGAACGGGAACCTCAAAGCTTAATGCCTTGTAGGCATTGTAAACAATGTGTCAATAATTGAATCTTGTCCTGAAAATTGTCAGAGGACGAGATCTTAATTCCAATATTGCATGACCGAAGTTCACAGAAATCATCGCATTCACACAAATTGTGGGTTTTGTCAGTGATCCTATTGAGTTTTAATTGATTCATCTATTGCAGTCAGCATTTGAGAGATCCGGGAAGTTTGCGGCAAGGTTCTTAGCTTTAATTGTTGTTTGGAAGTCCTTGATCCAGTTCTAAATCGAAAAATAAGTGAATTTTACTTATTTTATTTAAAATAAAATTGAATGGAAGAGAAAAAGTGCGTGGAAGGCACGTAGGTGAAGACATTGTGCCATAACACGCGCAAAGCATCATAAAAGTGTGAAGTGAAGCACATTTCAAACCTCATTGCTGTTCATTATAATTTTTACCCTGTACTCGGGTAATTTATTTAAATCTTTCTTTGCAAATAAAATTTACTGCTTGCCATTAAACGGTGGAAATTAAAAGCTTCGAGTTCCTGTTCATAAGCATCTTTTCACCGTCACACACATCACGTTATTAATTAATAGGCAAATTATGCTCCCAGCTTCATCATTTTAATGGGGATCGCATCAAGTGAAAAGTTTTCAGGTACGGAATCCAGCTGACAACGGAGAGAGGGAAAGAAAAGTTCAATGTTTACTCGTCACTCAACTCACGCTGGTTTTTTCAATATCAATTTCACGCCATGATCAAACGGTTCCCTATTAATTCATCGTCACATCGGAAAGTTTTTTATGAGAAAAGCATTGCAATGCCAACATAAACGTTAGTTTAAAGGCCCAATTGCTTGGTTTTCTGCCAGAACGACGCAGATTGTGTCTGATCCGCTTTAAATAGATGGGATAAAAATCGATTTTAAAGTGTTGTGATGTCCTATGGGTTGACTGTGGGTGTAGGATATATTTTTGGGAGATTTTGCGATAAGATTTTAATTAAATTAATTACGTCGATGGCAGCGCTGTCAGAAAAATGTGGATGTCAAGTTTTTTTTTGTCGAGCTGGCATTCTGATTTAAGCTCCGAAAATATGAATTAAAAGTTTTTGAACGTTTTGAAGATTAGACATGAGATTATTAGGCTGTGAAAGCATTCGATGGTGACTGCTTGTCTAAAATATCGGAATCAAGCTATCGTAAATTATGTGCATACAATGTTTTCTTAAAACAATTCACTGGAATTCTGCGATTTGTTTCTTTAGCACGTTGACCCAAAGGGTCTCAAGGGTAAATCGCACAAGTTCATTTTTCTCTAACGAAATTTTTTTGTACCCGAGCATTTTTCTTGAAATTTCTCTGAAACAAGAATTTAAAGCTGCTTAGTGGAAAAGCATATCAAATTACTGATTCTGAAGATGTTCAGCTTATCTTTGACTTTCCATTATCAAGTTATAAAATTTCGCAAGTTGTTGAACGTCCACACAGATGCCTGGAACATAAAATTTTCAGAAATAATATTTTCCAACAATTTTCCCCTCCTGGATCAATCAAGTTGTTTTAAAACTCAAGATAATTGAAGGAATTTTTCACCTTGTTGAATCCAAATGCCCATAAAAATCTAATCTTGACCGTTCAAGTCCCAAGTCGACCAATCCAAGTCGACGATAACTTTTCCCATTTCGCTCCAACTCAATATTCTGCTTCTGGAAGCATCTTCAATTTAATTTTCAAGTTTATTGATTTTCATTTATTTTTTCCATTTAGTCCATTTACAATGGATGACATGAAATTTATTAATTTTATTAATTTCTGTGTTTAATATACCGAAAAGAAATAAATAAAATTGACTTGGGCGATTATGTATAATGAATAACGTCAACTGTCGATTCCGTAGATTTGGAATTAGCATGGAAAGGCCATCGGAGTGCTCGGTTTTTCCAAGTTTTATGACAGAATATTGAACAGAAACATGTAATCGCAATTATTGATGGTGGAAATACTGAAAGAAGCGACTCGCGAGAGGGTTGGGGCGAGAGTCATTCATTAAATTTCCCAAAGACAGTGACGGGAGGTCAACTCGACGCTTATGTACACGAGAAACGACTGAAAAAATGTCTCAATTTGAGTTCCCGGGAGACACGTTCAGTCGCTTCTCGAGTCTACAATCGAAAAGACCAGTTTTTTAGGACACGCGTCAAGATGAAGAACAAAATGTGAAGACGTCCTGACCTCTTGATATGAATGCTGATACGAAATCAATTGTGTGCTTGCTTGTGTGATCAAAGTTGTAATTAATTCCTTAAACTTGTTGATGAGAAACTTGGGAAACCTCTTCGAAGTGTTCTTATGGCTATGTGTATCAGTACACACTGTCGATTGCACTGATATTACAAAAGATTTTGAAGCAAACATATTAAAAGAGATCCTGCAAGATTTAATTAAAGTTATACCAGCTGGAATTAAACGAATAATATTTTTCCACTTTGTTTGTTTCTCCCGACATCAAATCATAAACTCAAACATCGCATCCATCATCATCTGCTGTGGCTTGTAAACGCATTCGACGGAAACTCAACTTCGCAGCAATAAGTTTGCCATAAAGTCTCCATTTTACTACCAACATGTACGGACTTTTGCTGGAGAACTTGTCCGAATATGTGAAGACAGTGTTTGGCGAAGAGAAGTGGGAAGAAATACGCAAACAAGCTGGGATTTCGGCGCCCTCGTTTGGCGTTCACGATGACTACGACGAGAACCTTCTCAATCATTTGGCGACAACTGCACAAAAAGTAAGTTTTTTAAGTGTTTTTCCTGCTTCAAAATCCTGAAGTTTCTGACGATGATGAAGACGCGCAAAACTTTGCAAGCGTCGCATTTATTCCTCGCAAAGTGGGGATAATCCGGCATTCCAAGTGAAGGGATTATTAAAATGACTTAGTAGCTTCTGAACGAAGTTTAATGAAAAAAGAGAGAATTTAACGAGAGTTTAATGTGCAAATTGTAAAGAAGCTTAAATGTGATGGAACTGTTGTTACAGCTATTTGTTAATGAATTACGGCTGAGAGTTATTCTTCGGAAGAATGGAGTTGATAAAGATTTAAATTAAGCACTAATTCGGCACAAAAGTCTGCAAATCGATAAAAGCAGAGTGAAAATTGCCAAAAATTCCACACATGTCTGAACAATCTGAAGGTTTATTGCAGCTGAAACAGATTTTGACATGATTAAATAATGTGAAAACAATGAAAAAGTTTATTTACCGTTTTATGAACGGAACCATAAAAAGGAATAAAAAATTCACTATACATTCTTCGGACGAAGCCACAAATCATCATTTCAATTGAAAGCGTAGAAATAAATGTCAATTTTCCCACTTTTTTCTTCCCTTCAAGATCCTCGGCATCTCCGAAATGGAATTCATGGATCAAATGGGCGTTTATTTTGTGAACTTTGTCAGCCAGTACGGATACGACCGAGTGCTTTCCGTTCTTGGCCGACACATGAGAGATTTTCTCAATGGCCTAGACAACTTGCACGAATATCTCAAGTTCAGCTATCCATTGATGAGGTAAGCTGATATTTTCTTCGAAAAGTGGCCCCGAAGTGTGGCACTTGACACATTTCCCGGATAACGAATAAAAAATTGCAAATATATCATTTTTCCATCATTCTAAACCCGCCACAACCGTCATCAATTGTCATCAGAGCTCCGTCATTCTTCTGCGAAAATGAAACACGACATGGATTAACGCTCCATTATCGCACGAGACGAAAAGGTTTTGTTTACTACACGATGGGACAGATCAGACAAGTAAGGAACCGACTCAGAGCTTAACATTTTCACATTAGCATATCTGATGGAAGCCCGATCTCGGCATGACACTCGCTTTTCTGAAGTGTTTGCGTGAAGGAATTTATTGGCACAAGTAAACATTAAAAATTTCCGCCTCAGCACGTTGTAAAATTCCTTAACTCGTGTGTTTGCTTATTCAAATTTCCCGAAGTCAACTCACAAGCTCTGTGCTGGCATTTTGCGCTTGAGATGATTCAAGGATCGACTTCAAGTGACGTCATTGATGCTGGCGCAGTCGTTCTGACTTAATTTGTACTCGATGGAGTGAAAATGCTGATTTAGAGATGTGAAAAGGGTAGAATTTTGATGCGGCAGTGTCATGAACGGGCTGGAAAACCATCTGGTTTGTCTTTATTGGCTTAACTCTAGAATAAACAAAATGTCTATCAAGCTTTATTAAATTCCCACGAAGCCGAAAGCTTCCACGCGACATATCATCAAAGAATACTTTCGACGTCACTTAGCAGCACAGCCATTCATTCACGCAACTTTCAGCAAACTCTTCAGATTATCGTAAGGAAAATGTCGAGTGATGAGACTTACTGGCGATAAGAAGCGAAGTTAACATGTTTAGAGCCACACAGTGACTTAGAATAGCAAACAACACCCCTGTTGGGGGATGTTCACCGAGTTGCGGGCTGTTAACAGAAGTTCATTTCCTACGAGAAAATTTTCTTGTTCAACGATGCCATCAATTTAGAGGGCTTATAATTCAATGTCTTTCTCTCCCTTTTTCCGCCGTTATTTTCTTAATATCGTTTGTGTTTCTGAATTTCAATGAACCTCCATCACTTGGGTTCGCACTGAAAAATAAACTCATCAAAAACGTAGGTAGCGCGCCATTTCTATCACAAAGATATGGAAATCGAATTGCTGAAGTCAGATTTTCTGGGAGAGACCAACCACTACACATTTCAATTAACATTCGACAACCGAGCTTTTTCGTTGGCTTCGCTCGCGATGACCCGAGAAGAGAAGCATTTGCCGATTAGCGCATCAGTATTATTCGAGATTTTTCCATTTTGCATCGTTTTCGGGTAGGTTGCACAAATTACCAGTGATAATAGACTTTTAACGGCTTGTTTCATTTAATTCATTCACACAATTTTTTTACAGCTCCGACATGGTGGTGCGAAGTATAGGCAACTCGTTAATGGTTATTTTGCCAGATCTACTTAACAAGAAAATTATAGACTGGTTTGATTTGAAGCGACCCTTAATTGCCTTCAAATTTCAAACGGTAAGTTTGATAGTTCAATTAATAAATGGGGAATTATTTTAGTTTACCGGTTCAAAATGTGGTTGAACATCGTTTTAAAGCCAAATGACTTCTTTCGAACTGGCTAGCATTGTTTCTATGTTTAACTGTTGACTTACAAAAACTTCATTCTTGATTGAACCGGGTCAAATAGAATCTTAAGAAGTGTTGTCAATGTCTTTTAATTGGTTCAATTCACCATCCCTGATATGGACTGATTCAAATTGTGATATGACAGGAGAGATATATTTGAACCGGTTCCATAAATAACCAAAAGCTTGGATTGAATGTTCTCTACACATTGATTACAGCGTCAATTCAAATTATTTTTGAATGTGCAAATCCAACCATGTTGATTCTGTAATCACCTTTGAACTATATCAATTGAACATTTGCTGCTAAACTCAATGAAAACCTCCATCATAAATAAACAAGCAATTAAAAGCAATTTTAATAATTATAACAGCAAGTGGGCCTGTAGATACTTCGATTAATTCTCGGAATTAAATTTTGCAACATTCTGTGTTGCTGTGCGATGTAAAGTTCGTTTTATTTGCTTTTGCAGTAAATCATCTCGTAGTGGGTGTTGAATTTGCAATGTTCTGAAATGTTCTGAAGTAACTTTATGTTATTTAAACAATCTCTCGACCGCCCTCGGGTCGTTATCTCTCTCCCGCCACAGATTTTAAATAGGACCAATAATATATTCGAGCTCGTCACGTTGAAGGCGGTAAAAGCAGGTGACCAGAGGAAGACCGAGCAGCTGATGTTAAAAGACACCGAAGAAGACGAAGGTGAACGAAAGCTGCGTTTGAAGGGGCAAATGATTTACATGGACAACTGGAGGCTGATAATGTTCTTGGGCACGCCGGTCATGCCGAAGCTATCTTCCCTCATATCGACCGGTCTCTATATCAACGATTTATCAATGCACGATTTCAGCAGGTAATTTGAGCTGCAATGTCAATATTGATCGAGCTGGTCACGAGTCTAGCGAGAGAAAGCGAAGACAAATTCATTTTCCGGTGCTGGAAGATGAAAAGTCGGAGCTGATCTATAAATAGCTGCGACGGGTGAAGGTGCGATTTATTGCGTTTGATTGATTAACCAGCAATCACCTGAAGGTAGTAATCAAATTAATTAACCACTATAGCAATCATCAATTAAACCTCACAACAATTAAACCTCCCAGGCACAATGGAGTCGATTATTTTTGATTTAAGTCGACAAATGAGAATCGTTGCGCATGCCAAGGCCAAAATGAGTGAAGCAAAATCAATTGCAAACATTCGATACGTGCAAAAACTTCAAAACGCTTCGTTATTCCAAATTACTGAACCATAAACTTGACTTCTTGTTGTTGCCTTGCAGAGATCTCATGTTGGCAGGGACGCAGCAGTCAGTCGAACTAAAACTGGCCCTCGATCAAGAACAGCAAAAGTCAAAGAAGCTCGAAGAGTCGATGCGGAAGCTGGACGAAGAGATGCGGCGAACGGACGAATTGTTGTATCAGATGATACCAAAACAGGTCGCTGACAGGCTTCGACGTGGAGAGAACCCAATAGACACCTGTGAAGTAATTAAATCAAAACACCACACGTGGCCACAGAATTTCTAACAGATTTCCTTTTCAAATTCTTTCCAAAGATGTTTAATAGCGTATCAATTTTGTTCTCGGATGTAGTCACGTTCACCGAAATTTGTAGCAGAATTACACCAATGGAGGTCGTTTCCATGCTGAATGCTATGTATTCAATATTTGACACGTTAACGGAGCGTACGTAATCTCATCCATTTCCACTAAATCGAGTACGGGTTGAAGCGAACAACTCGGAACAGTCGTACAATTTCTTCGAAATTGCTTGCGCATAATCCGGATTTGTTTTTATGGCAATGAAACTTCTTGATTCCTAATCTGAAATTAATGAGAGACTTTTCTTCTTCGAATCCAACTCTTTCCAGGGAACAGCGTGTACAAAGTTGAAACCATTGGAGATGCATACATGTACGCAAGTATTAAAATATAACCGAAACTTTGTGGTTCCGGTGTAAGCAGTTAAGAAGTTGTGGATTGACGGAACGCTTTTGTGGGGTTGTTCGTGGAACATGCGTTCTTATCAACATTGTTCAAAGCCACAAATCGATGGCTTGAGTTTGTCTTTTGAAGATTTGAAACATTGTTCTAACTAATTAATTCGAAGTTAAGATGACTTTGTCCTAGTTTTGACCTACTAAGTGTCAGTGAATGATAAAGAAGCACTGAAGGAATGATAAAACGGCCACATGCCTACTTTAAAAATGTCTACGAGTTGAAACGTCTGTAGAACAAAACTCTTACACTAACAAATTGACTACAAATACCAAGTGTCTACAGTTGGATTATGCATATGACTCCATATGACTTAGTGTAGGTATTTAGTATCATAGACATTTTGACAGTAGACATTCCAGCAGTTGACATTGTGCCCCGAAATGACAAGTTTGACTTCATCTTCATAACCACGACCCAATAAGCATTATAACACTCAACAGTTTCAAATTAAACTAAAACATGGCCAAGTTCTTAGCTGGCTAAATATCACAGTTTTAAGTTTACCAAACTTTTCTTTCTCTTCACTAACCGACAAACCAATTAGTAGAATCCCCGAAAAACCTTTCTTTTATTGTCTACAAACGGTTTCCTGAGTGAAATTTTGACAGAGACTTTCTCAGCAATTTCAAGCGTTTTCAATCCTCCCACGCGATTGTTTCGCGTTTCATCTCCTTAAATTAGCATTGTTTGATTGCTGGAATTTACAGAAAAAGTTGTGAACAAAACAATCTAAACTTCGGTGGAGAGAAGAATGACTTGAGGCATTTCGTTTCAGGGTCGTTTCTGGGGCGCCCGAAAAAGAACAGAATCACGCAGAGAAAGTGTGCGACATGGCTTTGGATATGATTGAAGCAATCACTGACTTGAAAGATCCGTCGACGGGACAGCACTTGAAGATTCGTGTTGGCGTTCACTCGGGCGCTGTCGTTGCCGGCATCGTTGGGCTGAAAATGCCAAGGTAAAACGCAGCCGATTGTCAAAAACGGAAATTTCCAAAATTAGCTTTTTAATCTGCAGATATTGTTTGTTTGGCGACTCGGTGAACACAGCGAGTCGGATGGAATCAACAAGTGCCGCAATGAAAATTCACATATCACAGACGACGAGAAGCTTTTTGCCTGCGAATTACAAAGTGTCGGAACGGGGTGAAATCGAGGTCAAAGGTAAAGGCAGTATGAAAACCTACTGGCTCGAGTTCCGCGAAAACCGTTCGTCGCTATCACAAACATTGGAAATCACCAACGAAGCAAACGGAAGTCCAGTGAAGATAGTGGAGTACAATTTAGACCGCCGTATGAGTATGCCTCAGTACATGCTGCACGACAAGGCGGAAAACAACGTCGAAGAACGACGAGTTTACTCTCCGGTGACTTTTGAGGAGGTCGCCAAGCGGTCAATTATCAATTCACCCGTGCGAAATGTCTTCAGTGCGCGCGGTCGAGTGTCGAGATCCAACTCAATGGGTCACGCTTACATGCAAAGTCCCAGTAACGTTTTCGGCGAACTCATCACCGACACGGAAGAATTCCTCGAAGACCTGCATCATCGGAACTCAACAGCTGGAATTGCTTTCTCGCCACTTTCGTCACCGGCCTACAGTCAATCGTCGAGTTACCGCGTGGCAAGCGCACGTTCAAAGATAGCGATGACAAAACAGGTAAGTCAATACAAAGCTGTTGAATGGACTTTCTCACGACTTCTCATCCCGTTAGCTCACCGAGGAAGATTCTTCGCCAAATCACAAGAAACCATCACCGTCAGCGCCTCCATCGAACGAGAAAACTCTCGATAAGCGGATAGCGAACGCGAATCTCAAGGGCAATAAATTTCCCGACGAAGCCGAGTCGCACAAGAAAGCTCTACAGAATCTCGATCAAATGGTTAAGGATATTTACGAGACAGATCTGCCGGGAATGTGCTTCATGCCGCCATCAAGGTCAGACGGATACCTTCAGGGCGCGTGCACGTGAGTTCCCGCGAGAATAAATCTCTGCGAATTTCTGACACAATATCCGCATTTCCACAGCACAAACTTTTGTGGAATCAGTTACCAACCCCCTCGTTGCGTAACGAACAGTCAGAGCCTTCACTTCAACCAGAATCATCAGCACGCGTGCTGCAACGGGTGTACACATCAGCATCACAGGCCGCAGCCGCACGCGAACGGAAGGCATCACAAAATGCACCACAACGGGCACTGCAGTATTTTGTAAGGACTCTTCGCGAGTGTCATATTTTAGAATCTTCTGCGCTTTCGCCGCAATCTTTAAAAGCTTTCAAGAAATGGGAAAACAATTCGTTGTTACAAGTCGTTTTGTTTAGTACGCGACAGATGTCTAGTCAAGTTGTTCATGGCGATGATTAAAAATTCAAAACAGTGAGAGATTTGATGTAAACGTGCTTGTCTAATTGGAATGAAAGGTTCTACTTAATTGTTACACAGAGAGTT